>JAOUQU010074360.1:0-16463 GCA_028566735.1 Ammoglanis amapaensis
TCACTATTATGAGCTGTTTTTAGAACAGGCCCGCGGGCGACTCATGAGGTCCTCGCGGGCGACCTGGTGCCCGCGGGTACCACGTTGGTGACCCCTGATCTAGGGTATTCATACTGTACAGTGTATGAGGAACTGCCAGGAATTTCAACATTTTGAAATTGAAAATAAAAATTAAAAACTTAGACTGTCAGAACATCATGTACATATACATTTACAAAATGAAGTGACATAAACTGCTGACGTCAATATTTACACATCTAAGATCCGCATCACAAAGCTATTGATATTTACTAAAAACTTTCAACTAAATAATACAAATAAATACGAGTGATATGTTGCATTATCGTTATTCAATATATTCTCGTATCATTTTGCATTTACTGCCTGTCATCTGTTTTTAGTCTTTTTAAGTTAATTCCCATGATCCCTTTGTCTGATGAGCACTGGTGCAGAAAAGAAGAAAATCTAATTTAACACAGCACCACAAAGACGCAGAGATCCAAACTGTCATTCTGTCAGGATTAAGAACCCCACACTGTCTATATCTTTTAAACACACACACACACACACACACACACACACACACACACACACACACACACACACACACACACACGTAGACATTGTATGACAGCACAAGACACAAACTGGACACATGTTCATGCACACAAACTGATGTTGTACATGCCAACACATCATGTGATCTCATGCCAGCTGTAATGTGTAATCCTTCCTGTTACTGTCCCCAATACGTCTGTTCATCAAACCTGCCCTACATCTAAATATAAGCTGTTACTAGTACCAAATAATACATAGTATCAATTTTAAAAAGCAGCATGTAGCAGCACAATTGAATGTAAATTCTATTTTGATTTATTTTCAGAAACCACTTTTGCTGCCCAGAATCAGATCATTACATCAGCAAGTAGAAACCATGCAGTGTCATATACTATTTCTAATCCAAACAGACTATTATACTAATTTAATAATATGATAATTTCTGATTGCATTATGCATCGTGTTTTATGCATCGTGTCATTTTCATGATTTGAAAGGGTCTTTTGGGGTGTGCAAGCAATCATTATAATAAATAGTGATTTTATCAGTGGGCTTATGTGGTATGTAACAAATATATCAGTCAATAGTTAAATTATGCAATGTTGGTGGTTTTATTCTTTTACCTTTTCTTTTTGTCCTACTGTTGTATTATATTATTTTAACTTTCCTAAATTTTCTGAGGCATTCTTCTGATCACTAGCACAGTACCAAACCCACAAAGCTACAAGTGTCTATCAGCTTTTTGGAATAAATATATCTCAAGTTTGAGTAAGGTAATGATTACTGTAAGCTACAAAACACAAATGCTAGCTAATAAGCCAGGCTCCCTAATAAAGCTGATATATGTTTACTATATTTAAGTTCCTGTTGATTTGTTATAACCAGCGTTGGTCATTGATTTTGAAAATCAGCGACATAACAAATGTCTATGAAGTTTGTAGGCCATTATAGATTCTGAAAAAAGATAATCTGTGCACTTGAGCATAAAAGCTGGGCTCAGGGAGTCAAACATGTGATTACTGTGATTGTTTCACACTATAATCACTAGAGCTTTTATATAATTCCGCTTTTAAATCTCATGCTTGAAAAAAAAAATGGTGTAATAACTGTCCCGCTGTACTGGCTGAGCTGTTAAACAGAACAAATATAACAGACTGACAGTAGTTTTGTATGGTACAACAATAGGGATGTAGTTAGGATTATGCAAATGTAAAGATGTAAGATATGGGGCAAAGATAATTTATTTTATCTCTCAGGATTTGTAAGTATGTATGTAACACCCATGTTGTATTATAACAAACATTCCTTCTCTAGCGTTTATTCACCATACAGTCTGAGAATCTTTCTAATTTGCCTTTTTGACCTGTTCAATTGGTCATCCTTTCTCAAACATCTGTCAGCCAGAGATTGTCCCAAGTACAATTAGGCTTCCTTTGAAGGTAAAGAAAAAAACGTTGCTTTTTGTGATGCGCATTTGCCCCTTTCTGCCCATCCCTTCATTACCCCACTTCAGCACAAAAACAAGAACAAGAGCCCTCCCAGCAGAGCTAGAGAAACAGAAGACCCTTGTCCACAGCCTCCTGTTTGACCTTTTTACCATCACGTTGAGGAGCATGATCCCTACACTTTAGTCCACTGTCCTGAAACAAACACTCAGAATCAACACCCACTCAAAATGTTTTCCAGTAAGAGACAGAGAAGCAGTTTCAAAGAACTATCCACCCTGCAACCATAAACCTACAAACCCACACTCACATATCTCAAGACTGGTGCCAACTGTTGTACCGGGAGACCAAGCTTTCACTTGTAGGGTGGCAAAGTTCATGGGATGAATGAAACAATTATAAATGTTTGCATCCGTTATTGTAAATGATACTGAACCAGAGCAGTTTAGTGCTTAAAATAAAGTAAAAATACAAAATTTAAAGAGTAAATATGGGCAGAGGATCTTCACTTGATCAACAAAATGAATGCACATTTTTCATGAATGATGGCTAAAACCACGCCTTGGTTTAAACTTTGTTACCTAATTTTGTCTTTGGGATTAAATCAGTTCCATTTGTTAATTAACTAACAAAGTGGTGATTTTATTGAGATTCTATAAAAATTTTATTTCATCATTGCTGGTTCACAATGTTGTTTAAAAAATGTGCTTAATAATTATTAAGTACTAAATTATTTTCATTGTTGTCCTTCAGAAAAGCTTTATCCTGCAGGGAGTGCTGCCATTCATCAAGTAAAAAATCTATTCTATTTTATGGAATGAAAGGATAAAGCAAAGGACACCTACTTGTAAGTTTGTGTTTGATTGGAAGCTCATGGCTTTTGGTTAATTTGTGCTAGTTACAGGTGCACAAAAACAAGTTGTTGTAGCTTTGAGCTTCTGAGCCCATTGTTCTAACATTGTGTCTCTGTCATTCTCTCAATAACTTCAATTACAAATTTAATTGGTTCGAAAAGTCAAACTGTTCGTATCTTAAATGATAAGAAATCATGTAAATACAATTCACCCTTGCCAGACCAATGTATAACTGATACACTGACAATTTCTAACAACCTGTAAAACCGGCCTTGGTTAGACTTTTAAAAGCTATGTATACACAAAAACTCAGAATCTCTGTCCGGGTAGTAAAGCTCACAGCTACTACTCCAACACTTAAACTTATGCACTTTGCCAGGAACATTTTTAACTCAAGCCGGTGGATTTTGACAAGATGCAGGCTTAGAAATGTCTGTGGCTTATGTAAAACATTTACATCTCACAAACATCTTTGTGTTACTGATGCATAATCACAACTCTAGCATTAGCACTTTTACTAATCACCCTTCTAATCACACTAAACCTAAACAAACCAACACACATTATCTGTGCATTCCTAAAGCCAACAATCAGCGAGAGCAGGTTCATAAACTGAAGATTGGTATGTATGTTTGGTATGTTGGTCTATAAAGTACTGGAGGTCAAAGCTAATAAATATAGAACGTAGATCAAATTGAATATATACAAAAGTTACTGGTAAAGAGATTTTCAATACAATTACACACACATGACTCTGCTAACTGTTAATATGACGTAGCTTATGAATCCCTCAGAGAACTTGATTATGATATCACTGAAACTGAGCGTCTATGAGCACTTGTATGCACTGCTTTGTTCTCTTTGTGAGACAAGATGTTTTAGTCAGTGACTGGCAGATGATACAAGTCCCTGACGATTCGCTCGGCTTGGCATTAGAATAGCAGCGTGCCTTGCCGACCCACATGATGGAATAAGTGACATTCATATCCAGCTACACCAGAGGTTCTTCCTCCTACGCCATGGTTCTTTCCCATGGGCTCTGAGCCATTTTCAAAGTAAATCTGTCTGCAATCTTCCATCCTACAGCCACATCGTCGCCTGAACCATTAGCATCTCTGAGTCTCTCTTTTAAACACATATTAACTGAAAAGCTTTTAGGTCAGTGTCCTATTCTAATCCTTAGATTGGTAGTTTTATAATCCATCTGCCAGGGTGAAAGATTTACAACACCGGGGAGTTAAAGAGGACTTTTATGTCAAGTTTATGTAAAGTTTAAAATCAAATTCAATTAAAAAACTGTTTAGCTATAGCTAACACAGTCCCACCAGCAAGGGCTGAAACGGTTCCTTGGGTAAGTCGATTACAAAAAATCATTGATGCAAAGTTTTTTCACATCAAGAAATGGTTTAATCCATGTAACTATATAAAGTGCTTAGTACAGATGAGTGCAGAATGTTGAATGAACTGTAGACAGTTGTCATAAAAAGCCTCAATCCAAAATCACAAACCAGACCAGCACTTAAACTACACAGTTTAATAAATATAAGACATATCATAATACTTATACATAATACATTATGAGATTTGTTTGTGTGGGGACCATAAAATTTACAGAGAAAATAGCAGGTAGCCTCAGATCCTCTACCCGCCCCCCCCCTTCCCCATCCAGGACATGAGGAAGATAAGCATTAAGGTTTTTCTGTACTCAGTCCCAGGTGGTGGAACGAGCTTCCAACGTCTGTCAGAACTTCTGATTGTTTTTCTGTGTCTTTAAAAAGAGACTAAAAACTCACCTCTTTACCAAACTTATTAATATTCTTTAACACACAATGTAATTTGAACTATTATCAGATTCAGTTGTAGTATGGTCATGTTTACTAGTATGGAAGCACTTTGTTGGTAAAACACTCAGTAAGTCGCTCAGAAGAGAAAAATAAGTTTTAGATCATTTTAAATGAGAAAAAAGCACAAACTCAATTTGTGTTGTTGATCCTAAGATTTCTTTTTTCTTCACGACAAAATCTATCTCATTTAACAGAAACAATCTAGATTTTTTTTTGCCTTACAAAATGTCATGAAACCTCCACAAAAGCTTTATCCTCTGTGAAAATAACAAAAACTTTTAGGTCTGCAAAGTCGCACAAACTAATTTATTATTGCAATGGCCGAATTTATGTCCGTAGTGTATATCTTTAAAAAAAAAAACTTAATAATATATTTTGGTCTTGAACATGCTTTTCTCTTGTTTTATACTATGCACATTGGAGCTCGGGTAACGAAATCTCGTTCAGTTGTGCACTTGCTGTATAGTCTGAATGACAATAAAGTTCACTTTGACTTTGAATTACGGTTTCAAGTACAGTATCACTTTATTTACTTTTATGTATTTGTCTGATGTATAAATGCTATCTTTAAACTATGCTATATGTAAGAATACTATAAAATAAATACTAAATAAAATATGTGGTTTGTTTAAATATAATATTTTTTATATGCATCTCTTTCAGCAAAATAAATTCTGATAACTGATTTCTAATAATCTGAAGAGTCGACTTATAGGATATTAGATTACAAACATAATCAATAGCTGTAGCCTTAACACCATCTGTTGTGTTCCGAATTTTTGGGATGACATTAAATCAACACATTTATATTGTAGATAATCTGACATGACCTTATACAAATGGATGCATTCCAGCTTTATGTCAGATAAAGTTTATGAGCCACTCTTGAAACCTGCCTCGTTATTAACAGCCATTAGACAATAGAACGCCGCTCATCATTTGCACTGTATTAATTGGGTGATTGAACCCAGTCATGGAATGCAGTATGGTGAGTGTGTGGAGTGTGTTTGGGTGGGCAGGGTGCGTGTCGTAAGGTCACTCTGTGAATGAAGCACTAACTCAAGGAGACACATGGGGGAGGGTGGGAATGTTTTTCGTAGAGAAGTGATTGTTTGGCTGAAGAATTATTGTCTGAGAAAAATACCAAGGCCTTAACGTGAACTTTTTCGTGTAAACAGTTAAAGAAGCAATGATGCATAATTAACTGGGGGCGGGGGGATAATTAGTGAGTTTCACAATTTAAAAACATAAATATGAACATAGTGCTGATAGATAAATGCTGATGATCAAAGCAAATGATTGTGAGTTATGATTAGATATTTACATGCCTCCAGATATCTTACTTGCAACATCTTGAAGGCAAATGAAAACGTTTTGTAGTACTAAGGTAATAAACCTGCTCAGTAGGGTTCTTTCGATGACAAAGATATTCCACAATCATTTGCTCTGATCATCTCATATTAACTCATTTTCTTCAGAGACTGTGCATAGTATGAGATGCCAGATGTGTATGATGTGTATGCCAGATGTGTATGATTAAACATGGTCAAGCACTATGTTCATAATATGTTTTTTAAACTGTGAAACTCACTAGTTACCACCCCTCTTACTTATGCTTCATTGCTTCGTCAACTGTTAACACACAAAAAAAATGATGGGACAGGTTTACTTTTGATAGGATGCTGATGTTGAGATGTTGTGACGTAGACTCAAGTGTATCATTCTGTAAATTCAGGTCAAATCAATACTCTAACCAATGGGATCACAAGCATATTATTCATCATTTTACATATTGATTATGATGGTGTTGACAGTGACACTGCAGGTACCAAACGCTTTTGCAAACTGGATTGTAAATCCAGTAAGACTGACACGTTACATCTCTGCATACAGAACGTGCTGCAATCTCGACCACTTTTACCACCTCCAAAATAACCAGACATGCACCTATTAAATGCTAAAATAAGAAGATTAATCGCTGCATACCTTTTCAACTGTTGTGTGTTTCACCTGTTCCGCTGATCGTCCACTAGAACCTGCTGCTGCTCATCAGCTTCTTTCAGAAGCACTTAAACAGCAGAGAGACTTCTCTGCGCATGCGTACTGTAGCACCCAAGCGCAGCGACAACGCTCAAGTACTGGTCAAATATTTACATACAGCCCACAACCACAAGTCTATTTGGTTTGTATAGCGTCGCTTTTTACACTATTCGTGTTCATAAAGCAGCTTTACCCTCAGACCAAAGATAAAAAAACTGACTCCCAGCCTCCAAGAAACATTAGAGGATCCAGACTCAGGAGGTACCTGTCAATCACAGCCCTGGTAGACCTGACATCACGGATCAACACACGTCACTGTGTCGGGTGTAGGTGTCATATGGCATGATGGGAGTTGTACAATCTAACAGCACAAGGAAGGAAGGACCCTCGATTTCTCTCCTTGACACACTAGGGGTGAAGCAGCGGGTCCCCAGTGCTGCCATACATGGGGTGGGAGTTGTTCTCCAGAATGGATGCTAGCTTGACTAACATCCTCCTATCCTCCAAAAGCTTGATTAGGTACTGTAGTACAACTTTGCTATTAAGTTGAGCACTGATTGTAAGCAAGCATTGATTGTAATCATATTGTCAGTAGTGTTTATGGTTTTGGTCTGTTTCAGTATGTATGTCCTGTTACACCTGCTTTAAAGCTAATGCCACATTTCCTCACAAACACAATGCTGTATGGTGGTACGGTGGTTTAGGACGGTCATAACTGAAGAATTCAGCTCCCTTAGAATATTTTGAAAAAGAAAGACAAAGGGCAACTAGAAAATATAATGATTACATTTGAGTTCTGTCATTTTAGCCAGCCAACATCTTAACTGAGGTAAAAACATATCTTATCACTGGTAAATTAATTTGTACAATCAACAGTGTAATGTATTGTGTATTATACATTGAATTTCTCTCCATGGGTCTTATCGTTGACTTTTTAATTACATACAACAGAAATTATAGTAATACTTGACCAAAACAACATGAATCTTTAACCATCCATGGCAACTCTGATCAGAGTCTGATAAAAGATCTAGAAGATTAAAAACAAGTGTGATGAAACTGAAGAGAGGAATGTCAGAACAGTACAAAACAACAGGATCTTTCTCTTCCCTTTGCCCACACCACCTATGCACTATCCTATGCAAGCTTCTCATCAGCTGCAAAGCATTGTGGGATACATGGCGATCCACCCCATCACTTACAATAAAGGTTTTAATTGCCATAGCTTTTTTTTTTAATCTTAAACCGCCTACAGACATGTCTGCATGGTATCTGAACCCAATTAAATGAGCAGATTTAGCTGCAGTGACACACATATTGATCTATTTTGAGTCTTTTTCTAAAGGCTTCACTTCTCAAGCTGAGCATTTTGAGGCTGAGAAAGTTTTTTGTGAATATTGGTGCACTTGTTTGACGTTTAACATGATAAAATTGTTGAATACCTACTTAAACCTACTTAACCTACTTAAAACCTACTTAAAAAGGTTTGTGGAAAGATCAGATGAAAAGTTTACCATACAGTCACCAAACAGAGTACTCGGCCAGAATCTTCCAAATCATTAAGAACATGGTTTAATTTAAGAGATTAATAGCTGACTAACAAGTCAGGTCAGTTTTTGATTGGTAATGAAGGCATTGATGTTAGGCAACTATTGGTGAGTTTCTAAGTATCTAATTCTAGTACAGAGCATTTTAGTGCACTGGGCAATATGAATATCAAGTGTACTTGTCAGACAAAATCATTACATGTAGGCTAGTACTTTAAAGACAGAATACTAAACTCAGCCATTAGATTAGTGGAGGATCTGCCATTCAGATGCTGGATTTATGTTTACCATGCATGAGACAAGCAGTAGGTTGCTCAGACCATCCTGACCACTGGTTACATCCTGACCACAGATGTAAACCTATAAAACTATATATAACACCATACAAGCCACATCTTATTAATCAGGTGATAGATGGCTTTATGTTTTTTAACCATACTTCATCATATATTCACGGTTATATTTGCATTATTATTTATTCTTTTAGTATAGTTCAAATAGCTTTCATGATTAAAATTGAATAAAAAATATGTTGCACCAGACCTAGAGCAGCTTGAGATGCTAAAAAGACGGATGGTTATTATGTTAAGACCTGTCTGACACCCCCAGTGAGAACAAAACGAGTTAATAATTTAAAGAACAGATCTGCATGGCAGATTAGCTAACAAAAACAGAGCCTCAGTCACTAATTAACATGAAAGAAGCTGTTGCAATTTAAATAGCTTTCACTGATAACCTGACAAAATGTCTGCTGGGAAAAATCAGAGGAGATAACAGCATGGAAGAATAAAAGGACATTTGTAATCGCAGCCTGTTTAATTTTCTCCAGCGAACCCTATGAAACCTCACTGATGAATCAGCACAGCAAGTTTCTGCCAGTGACGCAGAGGCATCCGAATGACCAACAGTAATTCTAATGTGGAGCCGCTCGAGGGATCGATGCAGCACGAGTCGATTGCTCTGCTGAGTCTACACACACACACACACACACACACACACACACACATACACAAGCACTTTGGCTTTGTGCTGATCATGTTCTAACAACCCTGCAACCAATCTGGCGTCGCTGAAAGACTGTGCTGTTTACTATCTCAAGTTGTAGCAAGACAGTACGGTCGATGCTGCACTACACTCCGAAACTGCACATCGAGCATCCTCAGCTATAGTCTCTTGTAGGAGTATACTGCTTATATATATATGCAGGCACCTTAATTTGAAGTATTCCATTTAACAGATTTTAGATTTAACGGACAAGCACCCATGTATCGATCGATCGATATTCCTGCTTGCTTGTGCATGTCATTCTGTTTGAGTGATTGATTAGCTTTGTTTTGCAAAGAGGCTAACTTTGTTCTCACATAATCCTGTGTTTTGATGCCTAATTTTAGCTTCTATAGACAAGGGAAATGGTAAGCACTGGCTATCAAAACAGTTGCTGCACACATCAAATTTGAAGGCTGTACGCTTGCATGTATGGTTTTGGACTGTGGTAGAGCACCCAGAGTAAACCCTGGGAGACATGCTCCTTCCTACTTGCACTCACTCCTAAAGGTTTATGTTAGGGTTGTTACATTCCTCCAGTGGAACGACAACGTGCAAAGCAATCCAGGCTGTTCTTATTACTAGTCCCCAGATGGCAAGGTGGCAAGACTAGAAGTTTCCAACTGCTAACAGAGCTGAGGTGTTCTTCCTTACCTTCAAGAATCTCCTGAATACAGAGCACTTCACCTTTTGACCTCACTATCCACTTCCTCTCCTCCAATATATATTTGTGCCTACATCACCTCTCAATGGCTTCTCGAGTGCATTTGTTTTAAAATTTAACACCATGTTTTACACTCTGGTTACAGTGATGACAGGAAATGGTTGTTCAATACACAAGTTGACATCCATTTTACCTCACTTATGTGTTTGGACTGTGTGCGGAAATCAGATCACTCAAGACTTCATACAGAAAGGACTTGGAACATGCCATCTGAGAATAAATATATACTAATCAATTTATGTTGTTAATTGAAGTCTTTTCATATGTTTCAAATATATTTTCAAATATGTTTTCAAATATTCTTAGAAAAACTAATTGTCCCATATCACAGTCTATTAAATCTAGGTTCCATCAGATCAGTTAAGTCCAATACAATATTAGAATTTTAAATAATCTTTTTACCACTGTGTTTTTACACACATTGAAACTATTACTCTGCATTTAACCCACTCTGAGCAGTGGTTTGCGTGCTGGTTTCAACCCACAGTACAAAAAAATACCATTAAGGTGAAGTGAAGGTTTAAATTTATACTAAATTGTCCATGAATGTGGTAAATATAACAATGTTAGTTGCGATGTCATTAATGTAAACAATGTACAAATGTATTCAATACAGACAACTGTCTTTAAAAATGGGAAAAAAACTGTTACGCCAGCCTGTTCACAACTTCCATATGCTTAACCACTCTGCACACACACACACACACACACACACACATATATATATATATATATATGTGTGTGTGTGTGTTCAAAACTGTTGTGTTACCCTATCGTCAGTGTAATATAAAAGTCCTGGTCAGTCACACACAATTTAGGAACACACCCCGAGCATGACAGCTGTCGATTTATTGAAAAATCTGAATGGAAGCAAAACAAGATTGTTCATTATGTTTTATTTTCTTTTGTAAAGAAAAAAGTTAGACAAAGAGTTTTTTTTAATTATTATAGTTAGAATTAGAGTTACACAACATTCACTACACAAAATTCATCCAGACTTACGATGCTCTATATCACTTACTGTATTCCAAATGTCTTCATTTTTTTCCTAGTACTTATAAACTCACAATATTATTTACACCTCAGCCCAGGATGATCAGTTTAGATGGGTTTCAATAATTATTTTAACACTGGTACTATTAATGAAGAATAAATTAATGATGTATCTACTCCCATGTGCTGTGTAAAGAAGACTTGGTTGAATCCAAGTCATGACCGAGATGCAGTCACAATTAAAAATCAAGTCTTAATTCCATTGTATCAGACATGGTTACATGTACAAGTAACTGGAAATTCCATTCCATTCAACAAACGTCAAGGAGTCAGGAGAAATGATTTTCAGCAATGTTCAGCATTTCATGATATATAAAACAAGACAAAAGGTAATTAAAATGTTTAACAATAAACATATATAGTTATTTATCCTTTATTAGTGGCACAATTTAAACAAACAATGCTATGGGAAGTCTGTTATAGCTGACCATTGTCTAATATTGTTAGAATTTATTACCAGACATGCCTGTTGTCCCACAACTAAATTCATAAGCAAAAAATGTTAGCATTTACACTAATATTAGTCATCTAATGTCTGAAATTTGGATGCCACAGCATACTAAGGTCTACATACCAAATGTGAAACTGAATTGCACTCCCAGTGGGTACGTCACATTAATCAAATATGCAATATACAGCATTTTAACCCTTTAACACCAAACGTATCATATCTGATACATGATTTCTGGAGGCCTTCACATAATTTATTTTAATTTTTTTGATCAGAAGGACCAATAAAGGCACTATTTCAAAGAATTAGAATTTTCTGTCAATAGTTTAATGGTTTGGGCTTTGTAGGGTTAACAATCAACTGTATTATTGTTAAAAAAACATAATTGTTCCTATTTAAATTGTTCCATAAATGTTCTAAATGTAATCTTCATCACCTATCGATATTTGGATTCATGAAGAATAACTGGGCACATGTTTACTTAATGGAAAGTGATAGGAAGTTTTAATCAGACTGAGAGGAGAGTAAAATCTGCTCTAAAACCTGTAGTAAATAAATTAGTATGAAAAGTATTTTATTTTTATTATTGCCTTACTCTGAAGGCAGCCAATTTGAATAAAATCCAACTCTCTGTGGAGAACAACTATCCAAAACTATTTAATACCAAATGAGTCAGTAGAAAAGAACAATTAGTGGTGAAGGTTAATTATATTATATTTCATCTAAAGTTGAATCATTGTTGTGCTGCTTTAAAGTAACGAAGAATATATTTATTCAGTTTCTGATATTAAAGTGTTTGTAACCTTTTGGCATAAAAAATAAGTACCACAACTTTTGATCTATCTAGACCTTTGTTTGTCATAGTCTGGGCAAATATAAAGAGATATTATACAGCTATAGTATTTTTTGTTTATTATTGGCTATATTACTATATTGGCTATACTATTTTTAATCATGTGTGATACACTGCAGTTATAGCATAGTCTTGCATAACAGCAACATTGCTGCAGTGGAATTACTGCAGCTAATTAATAAAACAGCCTGTAAGAAACACTGGTCAGTACATCTTTACAAACGTGTTAAGCATTGAACAGCTTCTCCGAGCTAAAAGCTAGCACTAATCATGATGCATGCTTTTATACAGAATTTATACGAAATAATTAAACACAGTCTGAAACATAATCAGTAATCTAACAAGTGCTTTTCTTGGCAATAACTTCCTAGTAAAAGGGTCAACTCCATACTATTGTCAATGGTCTTAAAATTAGACGATCATCAAGCTAACTATATGGTATTCCAATATTTCTTGGTCATATAGTCCATGTAGTGTTTCAAATTTTGTATATTAAAAACAATGGTGATACAGTGACCAAGTGGGTAGCACTGGGTGTTTGTTTGTCCTGTAATGGAGTGGCACCACGTCCAGGATATTTCTGTGTGCTTGCAGCCATTGAAAAGTTGGGAAAGGTTCCTGCACTCATATAACTCAAACTGAACAAATTGTAAACAAAAAGTGTGTAAAAATCTACTAATGCCTGGAATAATTGAAATAAAAAATAGGAAAACAATAGAGAATTGAATTATTATTCAAATTATCAATAATCATTAAAATTGTAAATAACGAATCTATGTGAATATTAGAATAATTACAAATCATTTAAATAAAAAATAGCAAATTGAATTTTAAATAGTGAATACCTTACGCATCTAAATCAATTATGAAAATCTATAATTCATCAGTTCAAAGCTGAGGTAGAGTGTTGGACTATCAACCAGATATGGTTCAAATCCAGGACCTTTGAGTCTGTCACCTTCAGGGGTGCTGTGCAAAAGCCGACCCTGCACTCTGACCCCAGCGGATATGTCAAGAAAGCATTTCTGCATATGTGTAATGACAAAAAAATCTAAAAACAAAAACAATACAGACATCTTATGCCTCAAAACAAAGTTAAGAATCTGTCGACCATATTTTAGAAACCTTTTAACTTGTTTACAATATCTCTAGATATAAAGTATATATTTATTGCACTTCTGTGGATCACTAGCACAGATATAATAAACAAAAAGTCTTAACAAAATGATACAAATGAAGTCATATGATTATTATTGACATTGTTGTATATTTTGTATACTTTTGTCAGTAAATAATCGCAGCTTTCTGTTTAATTAAGTAAATGGTCAGTTATACTTAAAATATCTGTCCCCAATAGTCCACCCCCCAAAAAAATTTTTTTCTTGGAAATATTTTATTCATTCATAAAATGACTTTTTAAAACCAAGGCATATAGTTACTGTAATTTGAATGTAAAAAGTATGAGGTGCTACCTTACCTTACGTTTTAAACGCAAGAGTATAACTAGGTCAGTGTGAAAGGTTTGGTAATTACAGTACATAACTGTATATGTACATGTAAGAGCCATTACAGCTACCATCTAATATTGAGAATAACCATTATGTGCAGTACCAAGAACCACTAGACAGGCTGGAAGTGATTCTATACAACCCAGGTAAGTCATCATAGTATCTGGTAGTTAGAACCATGCTGACTGCGGTGCATCCCACAGCCTGTGGAAGTTATGTACGCAAGATGTGTAATTATCGTACACAACAACTAAGGTGGTCCCACAAATATTAGATTGGGTTCTGAGGAATTTAATGCCATGGTAGTAGCTGAAAACCTCATTTCATCGTGTCATGCTCTTCCAACAAATATCGGATATTCCCCAGGTGTCTGACACATGTCAGTTAAAGATCCCATCTGCCTCAGGAAAAAAAAGCTTACATGATCTGCAAGAATGGAGTCATACTCCAATCAGATTACAGCATATAAACCAGCAACAAAAAACACAACTTCCTTTATATCTAGTCATTGAAAGGAAGTGATAATGCCAACTCAACAGCATATTAGTGATCCATGAAATACAATTTTGGTAAATAACATTAGCATGCTAAATTCTAGTTCTTCTAAAGTGGATGACTAATACAAAATGCATAAACATTTGTACGATTTTCACAAAGATTTTATCCCTGTATCAATAAAATCACTTCATTAAAGGTAGCTTGAAAAGTAAAAAATAAGTCCGGTTCAATGTGCAAAATGTATCATCAATGAATTGTGTGAATCTTTGATAAATTACTTATCGTGATCATTCATTTACATTTATCTAGAGCTTTGAAATTGCTGGCAGGTCAGCATACATGTGTGATTTGTGTGAAAACCATTCGACAAGCCTCTGGGTCGAGCTTTTTTCCTGAGTGAGTCCTAGTATGGCGCGTCTCAGTTTTTCCTCATTGCGCTCAAGATACTGCCCTCCCTCTGCCTGCAGCTGGTCCAGTTTCTCACTGCGGCTCTCGTCCAGAGCCATATCCTCGCTCATGAAAGGGTTGAAGCGGAAATAAGTGTGAGGAGGTAGCAGGCCATCAAGCATGGTGTGTACTTCTGAAGAATGAAAGGTTGCCAGAAAACAGACATCAAAGAGATGTTAAGAGGTGAAACAGAAAGTTTAACATTTCATTACACAAAAGCATTACATGAAACATAAAATCTTATGTACAGAGAATATTTTACATGGCTTCAGCTGGCCCCCCTCCAAACATAGCCATGTTTAGTCCGTATAGATGCATGACAGATTGTCATTACAATGTAATGTAGAAAAACATTTTAATAAGGTTTTTATTTTGTTCTAACACATTTCTCAGCCAATATATTCACATTTGTTAAGACTGCAAGAGAAAGAAATAGAGAGAGAGAGAGAGAGAGAGAGAGAGAGAGAGAGAGAGAGAGAGATGTATGGACTGAACTGATGGATGATAAAACAATGTATTTTTCACCACTATTGTGCCAAAGCTCATTTTTGAGGATTTAATCCATCTCAAAATAATTTGACTAAAATAATATGGTCAAAAGCATTTCATTTAGTAATTTTATTTTATATCTGTGGGATCTCAGGATAAAGCCCGTCTTCAATTTGCCCCCCTATGTTTTAGCTCAGAAATCCCATTATAGAACAACCATTCGAGCATTGCCATAACTTAACCTGTAAGCCATCAATCTGGTCTAAATGCTTTTGGCGCTCAGTCATGTGCTCAGCAAGATTCACAAAAAATGTGCACAGTAGCAAATAAATAATATTCAACAGCATTCAGGTTTAAAAACTGGTTAAAAAAAGAACATAGATCAGCCATAGCTAAGAACTCCCTGCAATGTGTTCAAAGACTATGGTGCTAAAATGCTTGCTCAAATAAAAAACACAACTTGGTCATACAAAGTCTTGATTATAACTTTAAACTAAAGTCAGTTACATATACATATGAAATCTAATATGTCCATATAATCCCTAACGCTCCTTATAATTGGCTGATGCTGATATCCTGATCATCCCCAGAATCAGGCTCTTTAACATGGGTGGAAGATCTTTCTGGTTCTGCTCCTCTTCTTTCCCTTGTTTCCTCTTGTTCTACTTCTTCCTTTACTGAATTTAAATCTTAAAACTCATCTGTAGTCATCATTGTTCTTCTACTGCCTCAGAAGTCTCCATACTTTACGTAATTTCTGTTTTTTCATGTGCTTGTGTCTCGATGTATACTCAATGTAATGTTTTAGTACATTTGCCTTGATACACTTGTAGCATTGTTGCTGTGTACCTTTGTTTAAGCTGTTAACATCTTTGCAATGCTTTAATAAAGTTAATTACAATGAACTTACATATGCCACATTCATATATCTGTTTAATTGTAATTTTAGTCAACTGTGTGCATTGTAGGGCTGTCCACAACCAAGGATTTTGTTGGTCGACCATCATTTACTCCAACTAATCGACTAATAGTCGACTAAAAATACCATTTAAACCGGGATACATATTTGTGAAGTTTTACCTTTAATGCCGGGCTGCCGCAGATCACA
>JAOUQU010074467.1:0-16463 GCA_028566735.1 Ammoglanis amapaensis
GAAGTAATAATGCATGTTGGTGGTGGTGAATGATAGGTGAATGTTTTCCTGATCATTCTGTAAGTTTTCCTCTTTGTGTCTTTATCCTTTTCGGTCGACCAATGAATAATCGATTAATTGCGGTCAGCCCTAGTAAAGACCCAAGTGGAAATCCAAACCCCCCTCAAAAAGTTTTGCTCATCATCTCTACTTTAGTTCTAATCGACTTAAACCAATAAACAGACTTCTGTCTATGGCTATCTGAAGGTTTCTTCCTTGTAGTTTGAAGTTATAATTCCTTGCCATTTTTGTGCTTGGGTTGCTTAATGTGGAATTGAAACAAAAGCTATTGTTTGCTTGGATTTTAATACCATGTTAACACATGGATGTTGTTTTAGGCATTATGGGTATTATTAGACTTACTGTAGCTTGTCTTTACATGATAGGATGTCTGTGGTGAAAACACTCTACAAACAAACTTGTCTTGTATAAAAGCAAGATGCTGCATAAGAGCTAACATGTAAAGCTAATTCAGTGTTTCAGTGATATTGGTTATGCCGTTTTAATTGTTCCGTAAAATTATTGTTTTTTCTTTCAAATTAAGAAGCATCACTAGATTTATTACTAAAAAAACAACCATCAAAGCATCTGCCTGAGACACATGTGCAACACATACATGCATATGGATACGGTTTAGTGTGAAATCATCACACATGTTCAAGCTGCTATGAGATTACAGTGTTATTACAGTTTTGTCCTCCAGGTTGGAGGGGTACATGTGTTGGAGTCGACTCTGCTAAATAAGGATAGGATTCTGCAGAAGGTTAGAGACTTTTAGGTTTAAAACCTGGTAAAACTATGGTGGGAAGTAAACAAGTTCAATTGTTTTAATCATGGTGTCACTTAAAAGATAAACAATATAATGTATTGTGTTAAAGTGGAAACAAAGTTAGTCAACCGAATATATAATATATATTCTGTCATTTTTGGAGAATTTGTATTTGTAATGCAGAGTAAAGATAGCTAGAAAAACTGTAATCTAAATAAAAAAGAAACTTATTCCCATGCTTGCATAAGATTCAGCCAACTCTCACAACCCGATACTCATCTGCTAATTAGCAAACATCCCAAGCCAAGAGAAGATTACAGATGCACTGAAAATAAACAAAGCTCACAGACAACCTGTCACTGCCATCCATCACCCAAGCCATTAGCCTCCCAGCTCCGTACACCTCACACCAAGATAATGCAGCATGACTGCTTAACGTCACACAACTGCACTTCTTAAAAGGCTTTTAGCCAAAACAACGTTTAAAGCTACAATGTTTGGCCAAAAGTGTGTGGAAGCACTATTACAATTTTCTTGTTCTAGCATGTTGGTGTCCTGTACGCTAAGCTTTGTCCATAAAGACTTTGAGCTTCTCCACCTTGCCTACATGAACCTCTAATATAACCCTGCTGAACAACTTCAGGATGAATAAAGATGAGCTTGGAGGGCATGAATTTGTGGAAAATCAAAGGCAGAAGATGAGTAGTAACTTAATATTTAAGGATGTCCAACAAACTCATGCGAAGGTAACTTAATGATGGCATAAATCTGTCCATTGTTTCTTTTTACAATTGATTATGAGATACATTCAGCACCCTTTAGGGCACAGGGATTAGAGGAGGAAAGAAAAGATCAGATAGCACATAAAGTGATTTTCACCAACCTGCCTAAGCCTGACAACACAGTCCCATTGGGTATGTTTTAAGCTAATCGACCGGGACAAGGTGAAGGCAAATCACAAGCAGTCACACTTACCTTTCAGGAAAGATTCTCCTTCTCTGTGATCTCCCCACTTGCGTTTGGGCTGTTGCACATAAAGTCCAATGAAGGTACGTGCCAGCTGTGATGTGATTTGCTTTGACTGAGTTGTGAGCGGATAGCGATCTTGAAAAGAAAAAAGCCTGTAGCCCCCCCCCGGTTTGTGTCCTCTTTCAATCCTGCACTTCCCACTCACATCTAAAACTGCACCTCCTCTCTCGTGCAGGCTTTTTTTTAGTACTCCAGCAGTGCTGACCGTGCAGGCACCTCCTCCAATCCCCCTCCAGGTAGGAGGAGTGTCTTCTATCCACTTCAGTTTCTGTGTCCTCATGCTTTCTCTCAATTATGAAAGCATGCATATATAATCTAAATGGTAATTCTACTCCACAATAAAACTTGGAGAGTCGAATGGCTCATGGGCTCTACAGATAGCAGTATGGCAGTATTAAGCAAGCAACCTTCGGATTACTAGTCCAATACCTTAACCACTAGGCTTGCCCCACACACTTGCATTATACACATCATTGTGGCCAGACCACAGAATTAAACTTTCCTCAAGCAGCTGTAGAACAACCCAAACATCGAGAGGTTGTTGCCCATCTCTTGGCTCACTGATGCCAAGAATAACACAATTTAAATCTGACATCTGTGGCAAGAAAATGTTTGTTCAAACCACCAACAGTATAAAGCTGTTGAATCATCAACCAACTGGAATATTCTTAAATTTCCTAGAACTGGTTTTGCAGTAACTCTAGAACAGTCCTAAATTTTCACTTATTTCCTCAAGGACAGTGCACATCAGGTCCACACCTATATATTGTCACCATTTAAAGAGAGATACTGGCTTTGTGGTACACTTTGCTAACATGACAATCATATGATCTGTAGCACTGCCTAAAAGCAAAATGATGCTGTAGTACTGCACAACACAGTTGCAATCAAAATTGTTATAAAACGTAAGCGTGAGTAAAATAAAAATCATAAAGTTGGAAAACTAATTGTAAGTGTATTATAAGTCCAACAAAACTCATGTTTCCCTGGGACAATATCATGTCTTATCCATGTCCAGATCCAGAGAGAGGTACATATCGAGAGAGAAAACTTTAAAAAGTTTACACTTTTATTATCTCTTTGGTGTGGCTTATGTTCTTATCGTTTGATTATCTCATTACATTGTAAAATGACTTATGTAATTAAAAAAAGGTACAGCTGGGATTCATTAGCACTGGATTTATATCAGTATAACGTAATTCTTTGATTAAATACATAAAATTAATTTTGATTTTTTTGTTCGCCTTATTTTGAAAATAGATTAAGAAAGACAAACATTTGTAGTCTGTGATATAATTCCATCCACAATAATGTAGGAAATAGTTTAAAAATGGAATAAAAAAATCCATATCATAAAAAATAGCAATATTTTGTATTGTTGGTGACCAAATGACATCGCACATATAGTGTATGTTGGTTACGTGGGTCATTTTTGGAACAGAAACTAGCATTACTTATTAGGCTATTAAGGTTTCATCTTACTCGGGAAAATGAAACGGACACCTCCCTAGGTTTCTGGAACACATCCCTTTTTTAAGGCAGCCTGGTTTGTGTTTGTTTTGAGTATCTGTGTCCAATTGTTACTGTTCAAATTTAAAATCATGCGGTAAATGTTCGGCACTTTTTTTAATACATTATTTATATTACATTGTTTTTATTGGAAACACAAAATACATAAGTGTGCATACTTCTTACAGACGTCTTGCATATTTCTACAATCTTTAATTCTTTTTTCTGTGTTCTCTTTTTGTAGAGTTTTATTATATCACAAAAACATCATTATTGTAAAAATACCCTGAAATTTTGTGATATTTTACTAGGGCCATATTCGCTCATTTCTATTAAACACCCTCTACAAGAACAAAACTCCTTTATATGTTGGTGCACAATTTCTTGAGAATGGGCTTGGTTCCCCCTGCTCGTTTGGTTGCCCCCCACCTCTCTGGCTGTTGGTTTCTGAGATAATAACAGCCCACACATATGCTAATGTAAGCTGTTAGTTCAGGTTAGCTGTTAGCTCTGATGGCTCCGACAGGGGAGTGTCCCACCAGAGCAAAACTGACAGACAGAAACCTGACCCTCTGGTTTATGCTGAAACAAGAGGTTATGGCAAATAGCTGGTTTTTGAATCAGATGCAAACACATGCTTGTCCCACACACAAAGTATACACCAAAAACACCAAATGACTGCACAGCTATGCAGATGCCAACATCTGGATGAATGGGAAAAACATCAGTGTCTGATCACATTGACAAGATGTGCAAGTGCGCACACATGGTTAGAGTCTAGGCCTGTTTTCCATTAGCACTTTTACACTCGCACCCACCACATGATCTGTCATTTCTCTTCTGATTTCACACATGCAACATCTAAGACTGCTCAACAGACCCGGTCGCATTAAGGTTTAGTTCATGCTGGCAAAACGGTGACATGGGAATGGCATGCGTGCATGAATGGTCAGAGTTTCACACTGCATTGCTTACTGGTGTTTTGTGTGCTTTGAGACACAAAATGTGATGCCTGACTGAATTAACTAAACAGTGAAGCACAACCACCTGGCTGAAACCAGCTGTTCCATTAAACATCAGGATTTGCATTTGTTTTATTAATTACAATATCGAGGTTCAGTTTTAACTGCTTAAGGAGTTGTAGTTAGTTTAAGTAACTGCTCACATGTGCATTATGTTTTACAAGAAACTTAAATAATTCAGCCATAAAAACATTTGGAATAGCTTTCTGAAACCTTGGTACACCCACAAAAGTGATACATATTTAATTTGGACAGGTTTAGGCTTGACACATTCACAAACTTCTGTGGAATTAAAGTGACTTAAAATAAAAAAAATCCAGACAAACCAAAAGTGTGACTCACATGCATGATCATTAACTTAACTCTCACTTGTTGGCATACAAACAATAATTGGATATTCAGATGAATTGTGGGCAAATTTCCAGGCATTCCTAAGAATTACCGAGCTGCCCCTCCCCCGGTCATACAAAGTGGGACCCCTACGTTAAAGTCGGCCAAGACGACAGCTGTAAGCAGTGAACTGCACAATAGTAAAGATTCCAGATTTAATAAAGTAATATTCCATGATGTCTTGATTGGTGGTGAGACCACTAGTGGTGAGCCCACTAGGACATTTCTGTTCTGTTAAATGTGTATTTTTTAAATCTTGACCTTAACCCTAATATTGTATTACTCAGTTTTAGTGCTAGTATAAACAGGATGACATTTTATAACATCTGAAACAAAATGAACTGCCCGAGACCAATAGGCTAGTATGGTCATCAAACTGGCATTCTGCCATCATGGAGGCACAGAAAGTATTTTAACCCACTCGAAAGCATGATTGCTTGAATAAAAAACATAAACAAAATAGTAAGTGAGTGCAGAGGAGACTAATACTACAATTATAAAAACATCTCCATTTATACGGTCTTGCAAAAGTGATGGAAGGCAGCAAACCCGTAACGCCTCCCTAGGAACCGTGGCTAGGGCTGTCGACCGTGTGTGCTCACTGTTTTCCTTTGGTGTGTGTGTAACTGTGTTTCACTGCACGGATTGGGTTAAAGGTGGTATTGAGGTACTAGTATTGAGGAATTAGCCTGATGGCTCCTGATAGAAACAGGAACATTGAAAAACTACCAAATCATTTACAAATGAAATGGGTGATAAGTGTCAACATTATTTGTGGAAACTTGTATTGTAATTATATTACAATACAATTGTAATTGAATTGTAAATACCAGTAATCTGACATAAACAAATCTCATTTCTCTCATTTCCATATTATTCCCTAAAACATGCTGTAAGGACACATTTAGCATACACACAACTACTTTGTGAACGCAATCCTTTTTTAAAGTCGGAATTTGATTTTGAAAATGTTTCTGTGCAATCAGTGATTAGAACACAACTCATTTTTATGGTATAAATATAGTCGTCTTCAATCTAATTTACATTCAATTTAGTTCAAATATCTAAGGCTTTAAACTTTCCAAGTAAACAAAACTAAACACTATTTGTCTAGAAAAGATACAGTATAAGTGTGGTTGTACTACTAAAGAAAATGCATTCACAAGTTATTTTCAGCATTAGCAAAAAAGCAGGTTGTTAAAGACCACCCTAACACAAAGGATTATGTTAAATCAACTCAACAAGAGCATTCTAACAAACCTTAAGGCAATTCGGATTCCATAATGATCCCCATTATCTGACAAAGCTCACTTCACCTACTTTTATCACAAGGTAAACAATGTCTGTGCTTTCGGGTGAATATAACACTTCCTGACATATCTTCAACAGACAGCGTTTGTAAAAGCAGAACATCAGAGTCTACAACAAATGAAAGTCTGTGCTGTGGCGGTTGGATCATGTCTGATAATGTTTTAATAAAATCCTACCTGCCCCAATATGACACTATTTAGTGAAAATGTCTATACAGGGTTTTACATCTGAAACGTGAAATACAGCAATACAAACCAAACATGTATATGGTTTGATATGATAGAGTGGTTGTTGCAGTCCATATCACTTTCAAGCTGCCACTGGACTCCTGCTTGAGAATGGCTTGACCTCAATTGTTGGACTGTATTTAGTCATATTTGTAATTTGTTTGGGATAAAAGCGTCTGAAGTAATTAACAAACAAGTTCATATAGATAATAAAACCCTACAACATGCAGAATGATTAAAACTAGTAGCTTCTTTATAATCAGCCACATAAATGAATTAAAGCAGTAGCTTAAACACGGCAACATTCTTGCTTTTATTGGCCTTGTGACATGGGGAAGATGGGAGAAAACAAGGTAGCTATGCGTGATTGCTGTTTATGCACGAGGCAGTTCATTTTAGCTTCACTCTGTCATTATGGTTGCGATGATGGCTCTGCAGCATAATGTTAAATTATACAGTGTGTTTTTCCACAACAACGAATACTTTTCTTTCTTGCTGCCATAGAGACAGAGGGTGGTAACGTACAATACACCCTGTCTGAGCTCAACAAGAAAACTTAATTTTGAAACAGTAAAACTGGAGGTGCAGACAGACAATCTTAAAATGTATTTTAGGCTTTTCCTTACACACTGGAGTACATTATAAAAAGTCTCTTAACAAAGTAGGCAAAATAGAATAAGCAGGGTGGCTTAGTGGTTTGCACTCACTGCATGAAATCCAGAGTTTGATCTCCAGATAAGATGATCCATGGTTTTCTGTGTGGAGTTTGCATGTTCTGCCAGTGTCTGCATGGGTTTTCTTCCAGTCCAAATACATACAGTTAACTGGAGACATTGTCCTGTTTTTGTCTCTGTACCCTGCATCAGATTGGCAACCTGTTCGTATTAGACCAGTGTGTGTGTGCGTGTGTGTGTGTGTGTGTCACCAGGACTCTATGACTAACATGCTTAAGTAGTGGTAAAACTAGACAATGGATGGATGAATTACAGAAACTCTTGGCTGGCTGGCTGTGTATATATAAAAAACAAAGATAAAATGCGGTAAAAATGTCCACATTCTGACTACTTATTAGATTATTTTAAAATAGAGAATATAATTTTAAAGACTTATTGGCAAATTCTAAGATTTTAAAAGCAAATCTTTTTTGATAACTAGCCCCTTGTAAAAAAACTTTCAATTCAAAAGATTGTCAAAAGATGTTCAAAAACAAGTCACTAGAAGTGAACAGGAAGACGGCTGGAGTCTGTGGACAATCATGGGCAGACAGCCTTTATTTTCCCTCAGCAGTGTGCTGGCACAGATCAAGTAGAGGGCACATGAAGATGAAGAGAAAAGCAAGAACAGACAGTAAACACAACAGATGTGTAAGAAAAGTGTGAATATTGTTTTTATAAATGTTCCCACACAAAAAAACACATTTTGAGTTATCCTACACCTATAAACCAATAAAGAACATCTGGAAATTTATGTGGCCTCTGAAGTTTTTTTTTTATTTATTTTTTATTCTGTGTATAGAACAGGAGACCGGTGTCAAACAATCCAACCACTCAACCTGCACTGAACCTGCATTTTTACAGTAACTACAAAAGTCTTAATTTAATTTCATAAACAGTTCAACAAAACATTATAGAAAGACAAGATGAAAAGCCTGTTGTTATGGATGTGGATTTTGGTGTATAAACTGAACTGAATAGCTGTGATTTCTCTAAAGCTTTTTGCTATCGCAGAAGTCTGAATAAAATTGTGGACCCTGAACATGGTGCCGGTTTTTTACAGTTCAGACACACACACTCACGGGACATTGTTGCTTTGAGGTATCCGTGCTTTTAAAAAACTTACTTTTAAAAAAACTCAATCACTCTGGTATGTCTAACATTTTACAAATCCCCCAGTTGTAGACCAGTTTGTGACATCTCGTTTACATTCTGTAGACCTACTACATGAGTCTGTACAGAAAAAGATATGCCAAGACATGATTCCATTTCTTAAAAGAGATGATGATGTAAAGCTGTGATAATGTTGTATGTGCTTTTCTTCAAGACAGAAACATTCCCATATTCAGGAAGTGTGTTATAAAAACACCAAAGTCAATCAGGTGCATTAGGTTCATAGGTCATGAAAAACACAAGCTATGTAAACCGGTCCTTGAAAAGATAAGCCACCTTGATCCCATAAACTGTCATTGCTGATCTTTCTATTTCTCTCCAATACACAATCTATCCCTCATTCATTCCTATATATTTTTTTGTCTCCTAAACACAAAGAACTCTTTCTCTCTTCGCTTGAACAGAAACAGAGGCAACAGACATCCAAGAAGAACAATGAGGCTTTCAAAGCCTCTCTCGTTCATCCTAGCCTCTATCAAAGCTCTGTTGACAGACGTACACAGGTTGCTAATGCACTGGCTTATGTTGAATCTTGCCAACTTCACTTTCTTTCCTCTCATAATAGCCAGGTGCGTTTGGAGGACTAACTTTGCAGGGCGAACACAAATAATAAACAGCCATCAGTTTCCCTCTACAGACGGTATATGATGTTGTTGTAACTGGAAGAGGCAGAAACTGCAGGCTGTTGGACTGTGCACGGCTCTCACAGCTTTAAAACTAGTTATAAAGGACATATGTGTCTAAGAGCTTCAATGACTTCTGCAACAGCAGCATTTCTGTAATGAACAAAAACAAGTCTAATAGAATTTCAGCTTAAAGTTTCACGCAAGTTTGATTCTGATCATGTGGATAAATTAAACACAGAAACTGAGGCCTTCAAATAAATATAAAGATGCATAGTGACATCATTGGCATTATGATTTTCAGGACATTTCAAGACGACTTCTTTTTAACATGTGCACATAATCTGTTTAATAAA
The DNA here is from genome assembly GCA_028566735.1 of Ammoglanis amapaensis. Taxonomy (NCBI): domain Eukaryota; kingdom Metazoa; phylum Chordata; class Actinopteri; order Siluriformes; family Trichomycteridae; genus Ammoglanis; species Ammoglanis amapaensis. The sequence goes on from JAOUQU010074467.1 coordinate 9,162, forward strand.
TCTTTTAAACGTCTTTTAACCTTATCTTTGGCGCTTACTGTATGCATGTTCTACCCGTGGCTGCATGGGTTTCCTTCGGTTAATCCGGTTTCCTTCCACAGTCAACCGACATGCAATCAGGTTAATTGGAGATACTAAAATTGTCCTTTGTGTGTGTGTTTCATACCTTAATTGTTCTCTTAATTGTTGTTTTTCTTTAATTATTCAATTGTTGCGGGGGTTTCTGTATCTGTTGGTACTGTATCTTGTAAAGTTGCTTCGAGACAATGTCTATTGTAAAAAGCGCTATATAAATAAAGCTGACTTGAATTAAGACAAGGACTTTCCTCCAAATTGCCCGTGTATGGAAGGTGCTATACAAATAAAGTTGCCTTGCCATAATCTGACTTTTTTTTTTTTTTGACAAACTAGGTGTTTATAGTATATTAGTAGCAATAGTATAGTTTAAATTATACCCCCAAAAGTTGCATCTCTCAGTCTCCGGTGATTATAGACTTATCCTTATTATCCTAAACAATAGTAATAATTCATGGAAACCATAACAAATATAAAAAAAAGTTATGAAAATGCATGATTTTTTTTAAATTAAAGTTTAAAGTTAAAGTGAAAGATTTCTCCTAATAGTGTTACCATGGTGACGAGAGGTACCAGCAAATCACTGCAACTGCGGAAACTTTTACAAAAATTTTTTTATTGACTATCAAAGTTATTTGATGTTGCAGCTAAGTGAGAAAATATACGTCACCTCAAATAAATCCTAGCTATTTAAATAAAAATGGTTCTCACCTCCACTGACTTCTTGATGAATTAGCCCGGAGGTGCATAAATTGCCATCAAGAAGCAGAAAGAAGAGGCTCGGGTGAAGTGAAGTGGTCCCGCCAGGCTATGTTACCCAGGAAACCACTGCACTTTTAAAGAAACTGACCAATGGCAAACCGTGCTGATTGTAAAGATGAAAAGTCACATGACAGCTGTTCTCACACCGGACAAAAAAAAACAGGGGGTAGAAGAGGGCTGGGAAAGTTACAAAAGAAATCCAAAGTAAAGCCGCACACGTTGTCAAGAATTTAACTTTATTGTCTTTTTCTCCACATGTGGGAGCCAAATGTGACCCCTGACCACGAAGCCCTACCTCTACTTTCAGCTCACATTTTGTAACTAGACAGAAGAGGCTTTTACAAAAGAATCAGGCCCGTTTAATAAACACACACAATAAATGGTGTACACCATATTTTACTTTGGCGTCATTTGTTTGTTTGTATATTACGATTTTTTATGTCATGTTTCTACACTTCACTACATTTATAACTGACACACAGTAGTAAGTAGAATAGAATACCTTTATTTGTCATTACATATATACAGATGCAGAGTACAAAATTTGTCTTTAAATATACCATCTTGTATGGAAGTTGGGGTCAGACATCATACTGCACCCCTGGAACAAACAGAATTAATGGTCTTGCTCAAGGACCCAACAGTGGCTGTGTAGTAGAGCCTGGATTAGAAACCCAAATCATCCAGAATGAGTCCAAAGTTTTACCCTCTAGGCTAGGGATACTGGGGATCAAACCCAAGACCTTATTGTGTTGCAACCCATTTACCCATAGTTCTACTCTGATGCTATTAGTAAATGTACCAACTAACAAGTCCTTATGCATGTAGACACACAATCACACCATTTGAACCAAAGCTGCCATAAAAAACAATAAATATAAACTCTTCATCATTGTATGACGACCACAAGTACTTTCAATCAAAATGCTAAAAACAACAAGTCTCAGCGAGACGGAAGATACCCCGTTCAGGGGATTTATCTGTGTGCACATTTACTTGTTAACATGTGGATGGAAGATCATACTCTGTATTTACATGAACACCCCATTGAAAGCCCTATAACACGTAGTCCCTAAACTAGGAGAGTACAAAGATGTGGGTCAAAAGTGCTAAAGGAATGCAGGAAGGGGTCAACCTATTGGAACAAAGCCAAGCTCACTCACCAAGCACAATACACTTTGTGTTTTTGTGTGTGTTTGCATGGGGGAGTGCATGCATGAGATACTGTAAGTGGATGTCAGCGAGGAAGAATGTGCTATCTCTAGCTGGTACATCAGCGTTTTTGTTTTCATTCTACCAAGCAACCGGACAATTTCTGGGTTTCTAAGAGAAAGAAAAAATAATAAAAGATAAATGCTAGTTTAACATTTATGTCTAACCCAGAAAAGAGCAAAATGACAGCTATTAATGGTGTCAACCAAAAAGTGTGTTTATATTTTGTTACGTTCAAAGTGAATTTAACTATTATTTCAGACACAACAACCACCTCAACAAAAATGTAAAAGATTAAAATTTTGATGTGGTGGTACAGCATTGTCGTAAGTAATTGCACTGTTGTCCAGAACAATTGTCTTCAAGTGCAAACAATGTCATAAACCATTTGTGGCCAACAACATCTATGTATACTAAACTACAACTTTAACTAAATTACATAAACTTAGTAACTGAGTTGTGTCGGGTGGCAGGGTAGCTTAGTGCTTAGCACTGTTGCCTCGCAGTAAGAAATCCAGAGTTGGATTCATGGGTAAGGCGATCGAAGGCTTTTTGTGTGAAATCTGCATGGGTTTCCGCAGGGTACTCAAAGTTTCCTCCCAGTCCAAAAAAATGCAGTCAGATTTACGGAGCAACTGACATTGTCCTTTGCGTGCGTGTCTGTACCTTGCAACAGACTGCTGACCTGTCTAAAGTGTTTAGTGTATGTGTCCAGCATGTCTCCCACTATGACCCTAAGCAGGATTAATTGGTGGTATAACAAGATAATGGATGAATGGATGGAGAGCGGTGTTCCCCTTTTGCGTTCTGTCCCTCTAGTGTTTTTTATAATCATGTGAAGACATCTGCTGTTTTGTGGTGCTAACTTTTAGACTGCTGTGTCAAATGAGCATTTATGTTGACAAATCTGAACTTTGTATTATATAAACTCTGACTAATATATGTGCAGAAATCACATAATTTTTGGGGTACACATGCCGATTAGCTACGTGTACCATTGTACATGTTACCTTAAACAGCACCTTATCCCACATGTCCCACCCCCTATAAACAGCGAATCGTAGTTCATACAGCGTCCCAGCACGGCCAGATGGAAGAGCTCAAATTTGATTCAATCCATTATAAATCTCAGCCCTGGAGTGGTAGTGTGTATTACAACTGTGCAGCTTTACTCATGTTTATATACAAAAAATTTATAAATTCATACACACACTGTATGGTGGTGTAGTGGCTTATTAAGACCATCTACATATGGCTACAGAAACTATCATATGGCTATCAATATCATGTAGAAATATAATAAAATGGGTCGTTGTATCATAAATAACTGGTTTAGCCACAATAAAGCAACAAACCCATGTAGCACAATTCAACAACTGCCCTTAGACTGTAGCAATAGTAACATAAAAATATTCAATTAAATAATATTTCTGTTATATCAACAGTGCACCAACTAATACTGCATACAATTAGAAACGATCAGAACATTGTAATAGCTTTAGCATAATAGATTCACTGGCCATTAAAAAAACAATGAACAACATATCCCAGGGTTCAGTACAGTACTAGAACTACAGACTAATATTAGGACCAACGAGGACAACATGCTCCCAATTTTAACAACAGTCCATTAATGCTAAAAGGTGAGCATATTGCTAGCAGAAAAATTTGTGATTTTAGTTTGCAAATGGCTCATAATTCAAGAAACGTATTGTCACAAATGCAAATTCCAACATATGCAGTTTGCTAGCCTGGACACTGTACATACTTATACAATCAAATCAGAGGACAGAAAATTTCACTGTAATTACCTACTAGATGGCTCTAGAGTCACCAAATCAAAATCACTGCCATTTCTTTAAGGCTACAGACACCACCGCTACTTATTCTGATGGCCTGACAGAAGATAACCATGGAAACACATGAATGCTGAAAGCTGACTGGATAAAAACTTCAGTATAAAGATAAACGCAGTGCAACCAAAAAAGCTATGACAGGAGAAGAACAAAAGACATTAAAACATAAGTAATTGTGACAGAGTTTAGACCAGCAGATAAGGTTTCAATATGAAAATGTTGAGTTTCATTCCCAACACTGAGCTGAATTCATGTAAGTAATAAAAACAAGCATGCACATCAGCAAAAGAAATCAAGTCCTGCCTATTATTTCTGCACAGATCGCTTTTATATACAGACTACACATTTTTATATAGAAACACCAAAGTCCTTACTTACTGAATCACTCACTAATCACTACTTCTCCCACTTTCAGAGTTCCTATCAGTTCCTGGCTACATCAGTCACGATCATGTCCCATCATGTTAAAACTGCTTCTCACCTTCCCACATCAGACAGTTCAATACCGCCACCAAACACCCCATCACTGTCATATGTTAAGCACTCACAGTTGGAATGGGACATGAAGAACAGCTGGCAATGCAGAATGTTATGTACCAATCATGCAGTAAATCATATGTTGCATCCATATATACATATACAATACTCGTGTTTTGCTACGTAGGATAAGTTGATAGAAGTGTAGGGTTATTTCACGAAATTGTAAGTCTTACAGTGCTAACCAGGAGTACAGGAAACAACCTGCAAAGTGCACCAGTTGGTGTAATTTTAGGTTGCTAAAGCTTTTAAGCATGTGTGCATTACATTGCTCTTTTAAATTCCTATTAACTTACCCTGTACTTCTGGTTATCACAGCTTTAAACAATGCGTAACTGACCCCAAACCTCTTCCCTCTGTAAATCAGGCAGAAGACGTATATCCAGACAGATTTACCTTGGTGGCATGGTAATGTCTAGCTGCAGTGGAGGTCTTTCATGTTCCCAGGCAACACAATGCACACCTTCATTACAGCACAAACAACCGAGTGTCATCATGCTTAGACAAGTTAAAAACAAGGACCAACACCAAGCTTAGATCCATCAGGTTAACCTAACAGTAGATGCTATGAAACAAACAAATAATTCTATATGAGCAATTCTAGGAGGGTTTTGTAAGCTCTGTAGGGAGGTGAAGATGATAATTTTGGTAGTCAATGAATCTGATGACTATTTATTTAAACTAGTCAAATAATAAACACATAAATAGCAAATACATCTTATCTTGATCATGATTAATAGTCGTGAGCCATGAAACCTAAATATGAAACTCACAAAACTAAACAATAACATCTGCAGCATCCTCTAGCAACTTCTACCCCAGCACTGCAATCTTTCAGAAGCATACTGCATATAACAAAACTATAGAAAGTTGTGGAAGAATGTGAATGAGGTGATCATTCCCATGGATGCCAGAGTTTTTTTACAAGACACGTTGACAACAAACATAGCAATGACTCATTTTTATAGTTGATGCTTACTGTGTCGACTAATCATTGTCACCCTAAAAATTGGATCTTATTAATAAAACAGAACAAACATGACTGGAATCTATCTAATATCCAACTACTGCCTATATAAGTATCATTTTAATAACAGCAGCAGATCTTTACATGCAGAGGAACCTAACAGTTCTCATCAAGTAAATAACATGCTCACATGAATATTATCTAAAATAAAAAATTATGGTACTAAGAATAAAAAAAAAATCTGCTCTCGTCAGTTTAGATTGTGCATCATGTCCGAGTATAAAAAATAAAACACAAAACTCATATTCACCAAGTCACACCGTTTTTAATTCCAAGTTCAAAGACTTGCTGACATTAAACGCAAGTCATGTTGTATATTATGCGAATATTATAAAGCAATCCTATGAGGTGGATTATAGCTGATATTCATCGATTATTGACAGTAATAAATTGTGCCACTACATGGTCAAAATTATGGGGACACTTACATATCAGTACAAACCAACTTTTTTTGGTTGTTTTATTGGGTTTAAGGTACATTCATAACAGGAAATGACCAGTCATTAGACAAGGCTCATCAGCACCCCAAATTATCACACACAGTCATAGACAACTTTAAATCTCTAGTTTACCTTAATTATATATGTTTTTGGTCTGTAAGAGGAAACCGGAGCACCCGGAGTAAAGCCTCACAAACAAGAAGAGAATATATCAAATCCACTGCAAAATCCAAAATCCATTGCATTACCTCAAGATCAAACCTAAGACTTGCCATGAGGGGACATTGGCATACTAAATTGAATAAATAAACCATACACAAGAATGAATTAAATTACTTCCATCCATTTTCTAGTTTTAGAAAACTTAATCCCGTTCTCATGCACAGTGGGACACATACTGGACGAATACAACTAAACGGGTCACTAATCTGTTGCCGGATATAGAACTCAAACACACAATAATTTCAGTTTATTCAATTAGCCTGACTGCATGTTTTAGACTGTATGAGGAACATACAAACTCTACACCAAAAAGGACACACAGCCACACGAGAATCTAAGCAAATACCTTCTTGCTGTGAGGTAACAGTAGCATACTAAATAAAAAACTATATTTTTTAAGTAAATTACTCAACTAAAATTGGCATCAACACTGTTCGTATAGATTTGAAAAAGCATGGCGCACATTCGTTGTTTAAAAACCAATTAAACAGTACATAAACTGATTTTTACCAATTTAACACTGGTATAAATTCTACAACTAATAACTAAGTACCCACAAATGAAAGCAACCTATTCATGTAACGTTGTTTAATTGTACGGTACACTGTGACGTCACTATATTCCGCGAGAGTCGTCGGTAACAGGTGCTCTGCTGCACTTTAATTTTAAACGAACAGTTCGCAAAATGTCGAATATTCGAAGTTTCGTTTCATTTCTAGACAAAAATGTCCAAATACTCTTCCAGTTATATTAACAAACATTTAACATTTTAGGTTAATTCGAGGAAAGAAACTTCGTCGGCTTACCCAAGCGTGAACCCAAGAAACGCGAATCCTTTTTACTGACATATATAAGATATATTTGACATTGCAGATGTTACATTATTAATTCGTAACATTAGTAATTTAATGTACTGATGTTTTCCCAAATGTCTGACCACAGAAAAACAAACAAACACGAGTTGAACTTACCAAAGTAGCTGCAGTTGTGTCAGCGGAGACTCGGTCCTCAGAGCCGCTGTTCCTCATTCACTAGTGCAATGAAACGCGAGTCCGTTACCATGACGAATCTTAAAGCTACAGTACACACACGCACACGCGCACGCGCGCACACACACACACACACACACACACACACACACACACACACACACACACACACACACACACAC
>JAOUQU010074788.1:0-16450 GCA_028566735.1 Ammoglanis amapaensis
CTTGATTTTGTGTGTGTGTGTGTGTGTGGTGTGTGTGTGTGGTGTGTGTGTGTGTGTGTGTGTGTGTGTGTGTGTGTTTACATTCAATAACCAGTCCAATGGAACAGACTCGACAAGACAATCAAATCTTACAGATCTCTTCATGATCCTGAATTTATGTAACTTACATGTAAACACATGCAAATCCATATAATTTTTTTTGTGTGAATTGATGAGAAAGACTTTGTGTAAAGTTCAGCGAAGCCCAGTGAAGATGTGCATTTAATCTCTGTTTAAATATGATGGGGTATCTGGTCTTCCAATAACCCTAAACAAAGTATATTTATGCATGTATTCTGTTCAGAGTTATGCAGCACTTAACTAAAAGATGAAAGATGAATTTTATCTGTTAAAGGGTGAAACAGAAAAGCATTTGCAACTATTAATTATGAAATTCTTGCATTTATCTTAAATGTTTTAAGTCTTTCCCTCCTGAATGCTCACTTGGAGCAACCCATATGTTATTAGGTCTACCAGTGGAAGATATCTGCATAAAGGAAAATGAAACTCCATGAGTGATTATAAACAAGCTTTACAATTATAATTTGTTATATTTCAGAGATTACACGACTCCGTGAGGACATTAACATTTATCCAAAAGGGTTCGATGGAACCTGTTCTTATGCTTATCAAAATAGGATTTGATTGAAATACTGGACGTGTCTCTAGTCATTTTGGGTCCGTGTGGCAGGTTGTTCTAGGATCATCAAACCTGTTTGTTTGGGGAAAATCATTAATTCATTAATGATGTATAACTTCTAATGTCAAGTTGCTGCTAGTCAGTGCTCAGCACCAACTCCTAATGATTGCTGATAGGGGACTGAAATGTTAAAGATTTTTTATTTTAAAACCATTTAATGTTTTAATCAAATTGTATAACTGGCAATGAGTGATGAACAAAACAATCAATGAAAACGCAAGTTACATGGTGAAGAGAAATGCGTAAGGTATATAATAGTTTCTATCACAATAAATCGTCACCTATGCTTTGACAAAACAACACCGGCATTGCATTAGAATTAGAAAATATATTATTGCAGGTCCATGCAGGTCATGTTGCCAAATCCACTCAGATTCTTTCCTTTTTTCTCATTATTCTTATGTTGCACATCAGCACATACAAACTGTGATCACTCAGTATTTCTGAAGATGCATTTCTGGACGTGCATTCACTTCTCTATAAATAACATCGTTTGAGGGAGTAGAGAAGTTCACCTGCGATTCCAGTTGGTGATGGATTGTGTAGTCATCGACTTCTCGTGTATTGGGAATGCTACACCAGATAAAAAAAAACTCAAGTACAGAAGAACCGGTCGTGGCTGATCTGTCGATGCGAAACGTTGTGTAATATAAATAAGGTAAATAAATCTGATTGCAAATCTTAAGCTGTCGATTGAAAACATTACCTTCATACTCAGCTCAAAACACATATAACATTTCTTTTAACAAAGTGGCTTGTTTTATATTCATGTGGATTGGAGCGTGGTTGGTGCAGCAGTAAATTGCTGTAGCTGTCTACAGCTGGGTTTCAATCCCCAGTGGTACTCAGCCAGTAGTGTAGCTACATACAGACGTTTGGCTACATCAGAGCTGGAGGGAGTTACATGGCTGAGGTGATACCTTAAAAAGCCAGACACTCACGATCTAAACTGTAATGCACCTGCGGGGAACATGAAATGAAAAGTGAATGAAAAATTATTAAGCATGGAGTTTTTTAAAAGGGAGGCAACAGGTTAGCACAACTAGTCTGACGTATATTCTTTATTATTTCTCTAATAAATATTTTTTTTATAATGGTGGAGACTTTTTCCAAACATCCCACTGAGCCACCATGTTTGGCAAATTAAATGCTTCCACAAAGTAAGTTGTGACAAACGTGTAGATCAATTCAGCCTCTGGATCACACTGCTGGAAAAGAGCTTTCTGGTTCTAATACTTGCTGCCTGACGTGACTCGATGTGTCGACTCAGAACCAACTTGGGCATGGAAACTCGTCTCATAATCGCTTAGCAGCTTGCAAAACTTTTACATACCAAAGTCAGACATCTAGCACGCTGAATATCTGAACCAGTCAGTGGACTAGCAATGAGTTCAGCTACACCCAGTGAGAATACATGATGCAGGGTCAGAAGCAGACATCAGCACACACAAGTTTTACAGTGCTGACACGCTTTTTTGTATTTAAAACATATTTTAATGTATTTAAAACATTTATAAGACCAGACAAACACATCTTGATGGTAGATCATGCACTGTGTGACCTTTTATCCTTATTGTAGTATCAAAAGTATAACAGATGTTAAAATGTAAGAATTTCATTGTACAGAGATCTGACTGTTTTTGGTTATATGTAAAATGGCTGGTAGATACCAGTGGACAATATTTGACGGTCAGTGGTCAGAGACAGAATCTCAGACCCACTACAACTCTGACCAGTATGAACATTTTGACAAAAATCTTGTTTTTCTAATATACCGCATAAAAGCAGATTGGGATATGTTACATTTTCATTGCAGTATGAAGAAGTGCATTCTCATATTGGCCGGTACAGGGAATTACAAATGATCTTTTTTTTCTATCCCAAAAGTACAGACCAATTAGCCAGTAGCTTTGTACAGTTTGAAAGCAGTGGCCTTTGTGGAAATGCATAAACAGCTCTTCAGTTGCTTTTAAAAGCCATTCGCTCTTAAAATACTTAAAAAATTGCATGCTACCACTGAAATTACTTGACCCATTTAGTGGTGGTGCAAACCATAAAAGGGGCTTGTGATGTGAAAACTGAACTAATGTTTTGTTTTTTGGGGTGTGCGGGGGAGGGAAGGCCAGCCTCTAATGATGTTATTGCTATCATAATGCAAGCGAAGGCTAAGGTTGCTCATCTCATTGCTTTTCTATTCACTCACGCTCAATCACTGTCAAATGTCTGCTAAATGCTGTAAATAAAGCTTAACACCGGCATTTAAAACACCCAGGAAAGTAAAGGAAATAAAGTAAAGGAATAAACAGTATAATGTAACGAGCGTTTTGAAAATTGTGCTGGATGTGTGAAGGATTGTTGAAGTAATTGTGCAGTTTACTTTTTGTTCTTAATCTTCTTTTTTGAGCTCTTTAGAATCTTCTTGTTTATTGTTCTTGACTATAAATACCCCACAAAGCTTGTTCGATGCCACACAGAACATACAGAGTTCTGTTTATGAGAGACAATGAGTTGTTTGAGTAGTTGCCAGTATTCGCCTGGGCATCAGCTCTCCAAGAGCTAATCTGAGATTTGATGGCTGTAGACAGCCGACAGCTCTTTCTGAAGAGTCTGTTGACATGCAGATAGAATTTAATGAGAGCGCTTTTTTATTTTTTCTGTCCCAAGAAGATTAGACTCGCCACTTCCACCACTGTCCAAGTCACTTTCGCTTGATGTATGATTTGTGCCTAAGTGAATTGATTCCTGGTGCATCGTTACATTCCTACTCTTTACCCTTTTTATTTTCAGTTTCAGCACTGCACTGCACTGAAGTTACACAGTAACTTGTGTCGTTTTCTTTTCTGTTTTCTAAATGAATACTTTTGGTCTGTGGGTTAAAGTCTAACAACTCACTCTTGGTTATTGTTTAAAGGATTAATGCAAAATAGCATACCAAACTTTGAACAGTGGCAGCTTCAGAACTGGCATCGCACTGAGAAAACCATTCCCTGTTCACACAAATCATCAACAGATTGCTTTGGTTATTCTAGGGGTAAAGTGGGGAGAGTTGTGTTAGTCTAATGAGGTGCAAAATAGGAAACGGCAGGTGTGTTCTATGCAGATGATGCCAACTCTATTATATGCAATACAGCAGTAATTGCATTTTTTTTACTGCCCGGATTTTTCCACACATCTCCTTAAGGTGCGGGGCCATCAGAGGCCTCCAGGAAGCAAGAGAAACACTCTTGCTCCAGACGGTGATACCCGATAGCTGCACTAAAGCAGTTGCACTACATTAGCAAAGCTGTAAAACAATAAGGAACCAAGAACATGAGCCCATCTGCTATCGTAATTGAATTCATACCACACAATTTTTATAGCCACCTTGTCCAGCAAGTTGTAATTCTCACAGTTCAATACATAACACAATCACTATTAGTTTAGGGGAGGAATTATAAGCTCACACAACAGGCTTTTTTTTGTCAAGCTGGAGAGCTTCTATTTCATTCGGAATGGAGACGTGACGTGATGGAACAATACAGGGAATATGGAAGAGCCAAGTCAATTAAGGAGTAAAGTAACATAATCGGCTCTATTCCTGAGCTGTGCCTTTCTACAAGGTAGTCAAATCAAAGTCTAAAGTAACTCATAATTGTTGTAATAGATGGTCAGGGTGCATGCTGGGTTGGTGGGTAGTTCAGTCACTTCACAGTTAGAAGTCGTGGCATGGATTCCCTGTGGGAGCGCTTGGTGTCCTTTATGTTACGGAGGTTTGTACTTCCCATGTCTGTATGGGTTTCCTCCTACAGTTGAAGACATGCAAGTGAGGAGAATTGGAGACGCAAAATGAATTCATCTTTAACAGAATAACAATGAGTGGTGCAACATAAAAGACACTTTTCTGTGACAATATTATGTCTAAGTCTCAGAGTTTAAGGGCTTTGTGCAAGAGCTCAACAGTGGCAACCTGAACTGTGGGACAGACATAAAGAAGCCCAGGACCCTCTTGCTGTTCTGACAATTTTACCTTCAAATATGTTAAAATAATTGAATCTTTTAAATAAAAAATATTTTTTGATTTGAACAAAACAAAATGTCCATGTGTAAGTCGGAGCGTTGGGCCGGTTATAATGCACAAGCTTAAAGAGCCTTCGGATCAAATCACACCTCTCGCTGGAGCCGTAATTAAAGTGCAGTTAAATTAGTTCAGTGCAATAAGGTTTTAATAGGGCTTAATAAATGGCTTCACCCAGGTTTGGTCAGTGTTTCTGATTGCTCATTTTTCATCCAAGCATCTTTTCTATATCACCTCTATAACAAGTGCTTTAGGTTTTAGTATTTCTGTAGTTGTAAATGATCAGAACATTTCAGGTAATTCACTAAAAATTATTTAGGTGATGGGGGCCTGTCTTGACCTGTCTTGTACAGGAAAAAAAAACAAGACTGAGCATGACTCCCAGTTCATGTCACCTAGTCATTGCTCATCAACTTCTAGAAAAGAGTGTCAACTTCATTTTAGGTGTCTGTTTGTCGATCCACCACATCTAATTATGTGTATATTGCCGGCAGGTCCAGACAGGTCCAGACCAGGTACAAACCACAACACTAGAAACCTCAAAACTTGTAAAAAAATATCACTAATTACAGTCTAGTTCTCCCGAGTCCAGACATCAACAAAGATTGTCCACATTGTACAAATCCTCCAGGCTATGTAACGGCTGTTTGACCAAGAAAATGAGATGCTTTGAAATTAGTTGGACAGAAGAGTGAAGGCAAAGCAGTTAATAAGTGCTCAGCATCTCTGGGAACTCATTCGAAGTGGTGATAATTAATAGAATAAAATAATTAAGATAATTACCATGCAAAACAACCAAAATGTGGCAACTTTTTATACAAAATAATACATACTCTAGTTAAACACTTTATTTCGTACATATGTTCATATGTCTTGTTCTATCTCTTTTCATATAGCAAAGCTTGGTGATTAGATGTGTATAATCCTGAAATAGACTAGGGTGCCTCAGTAATGGCCCTTGATCCAGAGTGCAGTGATTGTGGAGAGCTGGCATGGTACCTCTCCAGTTCAATTTGCCCCTTGCTGCTCTTGAGAAAGTATTGTGGGGGTATTGATCCTCCTTCTCTCCAGGCTACAGTTTAAGGCCAGGTCTGAAAGGTAGCTGTGGAGTAGTAATAGACTAATTCAGACCAACCTGTTTGTGACATGGCTACTTCACGCTCTTCGTTTCCATGGTACACCCTGCAGGATGGCAATGTAACCGACGAAGCTCATGGCCTCAAACCTAACACCATGTTGCTTTCCTAATCTCTCTCTTTTCTTTTCTTCAGCTCACTCACCAGTTCCTTCACTTAGTCATGTTCCAACTGACCTCTAGCTTAGCGGTCTCATTTTGACTAGCGTTTTTCTATAGTTTAAGTACAAAGCACGTGTCAAATCTGACACTAGCGCTACAATCATACACTTTAGATCACTCGATCATTAATAACATACAAAGGATAATCAGGCATTTGCCAGCGCGGGAACATGACACATACTTGGTACCAGGACACAACAGATGAAATACACCCAAACAGCAATGCCAAAACAAGACAACAACCAGGTCATATAGACATGACTAACAACTTTTGATAGAAGGAGAAAAAAATCCAACCTGTCACATCTATGACAATAACACAGATTTTGCTAGAATGCCTCAAAGACACCAGGGAACAAATGCACATGCCAACCACCATCAAAAAAATGCTTATACATGACAACACTAGATCAATTGTAACCTACTTTGCAACTAAATACTAACTACAATGACCAATACGTCAGATCAACTGCTGCCATGAAATGACACGGGTGTGTTCACATTTATATAAATGAATGACCTTCTTTCTTTTGTATTTTTAAATGTTACTTTTTTTCTAGATATGTTTATTTCAATAGTTTATTTGATTTCAAACTCCATCTTGCTTCATATTTTTTGTTCATTCAGGAACTGTGTGTGAACTGTTCATTCACTCAAGCTGATTTAAATTCATTTCTTTTTCTGTTTCGTGCATTTTTGGACATGATGTCAGTAAACCCCTTGACTTGTCTCCCTTTTCTTGCTTGTTACCTCGACAGAAATAACTTTAGAAGACCAGACAGACTCGAAATTTCACCTAAATGGTGTAATATGATTCAGAATCATCGGTCGTCATGTAGTGTGATAACAACACAGACAAAGCCTTATTTTCAGACAGTTATTTATTCATTATATTGACAGTCAGGCTCCATGTCAAACCCACCACTGGCCCCACCCATGGATATGTTGTGGCAAGCAGAAACCAACTTATTTCTCAAACTCAGCCCATTTTTATAATTTTATTCATTGGATATTTGACATTCTTTGCAAACACCCAACTACACTTTGATGCTGCTTTTATATTTGACAGACATGTTTATCCAAAGTGTCTTACATGATCATTACAGTATACAGTATAAGCCATTAAGAGTTAAGGGCTTTGCTTTGGCAGGCATTTTTTGGAAGTTGAACCTGCTAGATGGCAAACAGCCAACCAGTGATAGAGCCAAGATTTAAACCGTACTAAGAATTTTCCTCTGCATTTCCTGAGCACCATTAGGCCAGGTTTTGGTTGTAGGTGGAGACTCTAACCTGTCAGTTTCCACGACATATTTCTCATGTCATCATGTCATCATTGACACTCTGCAAGCTGCGATACTCGCTTCATGTACTTGTGGAACTGATTCTTGATAAGTCTGTCCATTCTCCTCCCTGTTTCTCTCACCCTCAGGGGTGTAGATCTGTGTCAACACACAGACCGAGAGTCAATAGCAGGGTTTCAGGATGAGAAGGCTGTTATTAATGTTATGTAGAGGTTATTCATTAGCCATTCTGAAGACACACTTCCTCTGTGTGCTCTCAGGCCGTTTTTTTCCCTAGCCCTGGTATTTGCCAAGCAAACTGTTCACACATTAGAGCACTTTAAAGCATATGGTTTAGATCACTCATTGGCATATTTCAGTTTGTTCACTGCTAGGATCTCATATTTCTCTCCGTTGCTAATACACAGACAACCTTGACTTTGAAATGGAGTTGAGTTTGTTAAAAGATCACGTCATCTTATGCTGATGGATCCGCAAATCTCGAAGATATGGTTAGATTTCAACTTAGCTGGGTCACGGGGAGGCAGTGCGTGTTGCCAGGCTGTGTGTTGTTCAGAACAATGTTTACAACGAGGGAGAGTTTTTTTTCCTGGCACAGAATGATGTCAGTGAATATGTGTACAGTTTGCTGACAGGATTGCTCAATTCAAAATATGTTGTAAATATCAAGCTCCCTGAGAACTGAGATGATTAAGGGTTTTGCTTAAGACTCAAAGGGCGTAAAAATGGTGCTTAAGGTTCAACGGGTTAGAGAGCTGGACTTGTGATCAGAAGATTTGATAGTTGGATTCTGAGAGTCAATGGGTCCCGACTGAAGTGCCTTTCAGCAAGGCACTGAACCCTTAACCGCTACTCGGGTGCCAGGGCTAGGACTGCCCACCACTGGGCATGTGTGCTCACTACTGTCTCCTAGTGTGTGTAAATGTTTTACTGCATATATGCAGAGGAATTATTTTGCTGTGTACGGTGAAAGAATATGCTTAAGAATTCACAAGATGGCGCCGGTGAGATCGGCAGCCGTCACAACTGCTTTGATTTGATTTAAATGCCAAACTCATTTAAACAGGTACTTAAATATTGCTCATAATACGTGTTTCATTGACTGTTGCAAATGCATGCTACATAGGAATGAACCACTACTGTAGTACAGAGTTTTTAAACTCTTGGCTTGCGACCCGAGCTAAATAAACAGGACGCAAAGAAAAAAATAATTATGCAGTTGTTTAGAATAATAATAAAAGGGATTAAATAAACACATTTTGTAATATTGTGGTGTGCTTTAAAAGACAATTATTTTTACTATAAAAGTTTTGTTTACAGAAATACAATCTTGCCTCTGTGCAGGTTCAGCCTTCATGATGGTGAACACATCTGGGAGATTTTCAGGACAAAAGGCTCAACTGATCATTCCCCAGCTGAAGGAAAATGATACCCATTGCCTCACATTTCAGTATTATGGAGCCAGCAGTGAGGGTTCGACTCCGGGACAGCTCTACATCTATGTCAAAGAGAACAACAGCCCCATGGGATTTCCTGTGTGGAACTCCTCAGGACCTGCTTTTCATACCTGGAGACAAGTTGAACTGGCGGTCAGCACCTTCTGGCCCAACTTTTACCAGGTACGGACATTCAGCACCTAGGTTTGATTCCAACAACCTGTTGGAGGGAACTTTGATGTTTTGGGGTTTACAAGAGAGATTTTCAAACGATGGGTTGCACTCCACCGCTAGTGCCACGGAATTGCAATGGGGGCACTGATGAGAGAACCTATATATGTACATTTATAAGTCACCTTATTATATTCAGTTCGCAGCTAGACAGCCTGGCAGGTGTAGTACTTGTAGTGCTTCGAACAGCTCGCATAGAGGGGCGTAGGGGAGGATCAGATAAAGCAAACACGATAATCGAAGTGGTCTCACAAATTCTTAGCTAAGTTTTGGAGATTTGTGACCAGATTAGTACTTTGGAATCTAACCAATGTCTGATATTTCTAGTCACATGGCATACCACACAGTCTTGCCATATGACCCAATCCACCACAGGTAAGATAGCCATGAATGGGTGTACATGCTACAATCTTAAATCAGTTTACCTTATGTACCAAGCAAGCCAGCTTGAGATACACAGTAAAAGTGTGAGAAGTGGAAATGCTGATAATATAATAATGTGATGTGTGTATGTGTTTCCTTTAGGTGAGTAAGCATAATTCACATATGCTTGTGTAAAACTGTAGTGGTGTTCATATGTGAAAAATAAAACAATGCTCTTGTCATTGTAGTGTTTGCAAACGTTTCATATAGACTTATTTAGGGACACATCAACAAGAAAAGCTTTATTAGCATTCTGCACAGCAGTGCATCGTACTGATGAATTCTTTTCACCCAAGTCGACACAGCACAACAATACAACCCTGGTAGGCTGACTTGATGCCTGTCATGCTGTTGAAGCATTCATGTTGAGTCTCAAAGGGAAACCATTTTAATTGTACAAGAAAGTTCCAATTACGTCTTACTAAAATTGACCCCTGGAGCTCGTGTGACCGATTTTAAAGCTGCACCTCTAGGTTGTGCAAAATGGAGAGAGAATAACAACCAAAGGGGTCAGACACACAAGGAAAGAAAAAGCGCGCAAATTCAGGTTTAGTCTTTAGAACCAAAAAAGTAGTGTGTGTGTCTGCCTTGCTTACTATGGTTTGGAAAATGTGCACCAATGACTGACATGTTGTCATGATTGTTACTATCTGGCAGTCATCTTGGCTTAATGATCATTACCATGTCGTATGTAGAGGTTTTGTGGTTTATTGTCGTTTCTCCAATACAGACTTGCAAACTCAGGGACAGTGAGGGCTTAAGCTACTGGGCTTGAGATCAGTAGGTTGGTAGTTCAACCCCCATTACCACCAAGTTGCATTTTTAGGCCTCCTTCTAAACCCTCCGTTGCTCCATTATGGTTTCATGTTGTAATTCTCATTGCTTTGGATAAATGCATCTGTTGAGAAACCGTTTGGGTCAGCACTACTCTAGTAGTAAATACAAGCCAGAGTAATCGACCTTAATTAGCAAACGTGTTAAGACTAAGCATATATGGTGTGAGTTTACCTAGGCTGTGTACACATACACATTTTAGATGTTCCACATTCTACTTAGTAAATATTCTTAGATTTGGTATCTTAAAACAATATTTCACACTATTTCTTGGTACACAGATGGAGGTGTTACTTTATATATTGATTTGAAAGACATGTAGCTAACTGTTAGCTTAGTACGTGAAAACACACTGTATAAGTAGTGCAGCTAACCTGATGTATAAGTCGATGCATTTGTAGAATTCTGTCTACTGAGGCAAAGCAGCTCATAAGACACCCAAGTTTGATTTATTAGTACGTTTTCTTAGTACTGGAAGAAATTATTTCAAGCTGCAGAATCAATCCCTCCTTAAATCAGCATCGTTACACCAAGAGTACAGAACAACACTTTATGCTCAGGCGTTCACCATGTCATATTCATCCTATTCATTTTAACAGAGAGGCTTCCCACATTCCTTAGCAGCAACATGGTTGTAGTGTTACGAAATGTTTGTGGCTTAAATTGAACAATGCTTCTTATTAATCACATTTAGATTCAGCCAGTACAGTGACTGCTTGCAGACAGAGATCGAATACATCGTTGACCTTCATCCAACACCGACACACAATAGTTAGATATGCATAATATGCAAAATATTACAACTTTATGCATTGTCATTCTGTTTGGAAACAGGAAGGGAAGTGGGAGTCGTGATTGCTTGAGAGTCTGAGATGTAGCGCAGTATGAATACTACTTTGTTGCTCCTCTAAACAAGAGATTTATTTATTGATACGAAATCTGATATTTGTGTATATTGGCTTTTCTAGATAAAAATATCAATTCAGCTTTACTAATGAACACTTGAAGCTTAAGTATTGCCGATTCGAAGTGTTGATGAAAAGTAAATATGTCCTATAAAGATGAGTATCTTTGAGTATGAGTATCCTCTGTCTGCATGTGATGCTTCTCCACAGCAGCAGCTTTCAATTTTATAATCCATTGCATGGTCTCACTGCTAAAGGACTCAGTTCTGACTTGTTAAGTGACCTTGGGTTCTGTGAAAGGCGCTATATAAGTATAACGTATTATTATTATCATTGTTAATACTTATTAACAATAGAATCAGTAATCCATGTTATCATTGCTAATTAGCAAGGACGAGGTAATTATGAGCTTGTGTAATTACACAGTATCTTAAGTGTTTGTCAAAATGAAACCACCTGGCACTCAGGAAACACATTGTCTTTTCGTTTGTAATGACAGGGTTTGTGTTTTTTTCCCTCATCATCCATCACTCTTTTCTTCAGCTGTACAATAAGAGAAAACCGGTGCTAATTACGTCTCTGGCTGGGTCGCTTTTTCCAAACTTTCAATAACCGACACCATACAATTAGAATATGAGGATTACATCAGCCAGGTGCGCTGTGATCTTCCCTGACATGTCGAGCTGTTTGCTACGATAGTGTGTTATTGTACAGCTATTTCAAGCTTCTGAATCACGGTTACAAGTGAGAAGGAAAGTCTATTAGTGCTCGATCAGTATCTGTAGCTTTCCATCGACAAAACTATTAGATAAAACGATTATTATTGTAACATTTTCATTACATTTACCTCATCAGCATTTAGCAGACACATTTATCCAATGTTTACAGTTAAACACGCTTTACAGTTACAATGGTTCTGAACGATTTAGGGTTAGGGCCTTGCTCAGGCTGTGGCAGTGGGACGTGAACCAATGACTTTTTAATTTTCAGTACCTTTATGCCATTAAGCCATCTCTGTCATATCAAACGAACCGGACACAGAATAGCTCGTGTGTTTACATTGAGTCCTGAAATATGTCAGTTCTTATAATGTATAACAGTGTTAACTATTACTATTAATTACATTACTATTAATTATGATTATTAAACCATAACAGAACTAATAGCAAGCTTAAAAAACATATTTAAATAAAATGTCATACTTTTTATATTAATGACAATAGTTTTTCTGACTAGAAGTAACTTTAAAAATAGCTAAATTAAATATTGTCCTCAGATTTATACATCAAGTAAATACAGGAAAACTGCCTGGGTTGCCAGATTACAACACTTATTTTCAGCCTTTTTTAATCCTCAAAAATGTAGAAAACAAGAAATTATAAATAAATAACAGATTTTAAAGAAATTAAAACCACTGTGACCGTAAATAAATATCTTAACATGTACACATTAGTAATTACACATTATAAATGGATGTTTTATTTGCCAGTGGTTTATTAAGTTTTAAATGCATTTATGATCACACACACACAACACAACATAGTAATATATTATTAGCCTAAAATTAGACAAAATATTGGAAAAACCTGTGATGAAACTATTGTTTTAGTGGATTTAGTGTAAATTTTGCATTTATTAATTTTTTCTTTTTGTTATCCACACTAAAGTTGGGATTTCAAATACGTTTTGAGTTTTGGTTCTGTCATCCGGCTGCACTTGGTGCACTCAAGTTTTTTTTCTACTAATTTAATTAATTAATCCCTCTTTTCTCTATTGAAAGTTGTGGTCCGTTAGTCATGGATCCTGCAAAATGAACAATTTCTGTTTTAAAATGAATTTTGAATATAAATCCGACTTGACTAGACTAGATGGTCTGTACGGCTATCAGCTACTGAATTAAAGGCATCTTGCACGCTCCTGTATTTATTGTCTAAAATAGATGTAATCTAATTATATAGGAATTATATAGGATATCTATTTATATCTTTTACTCCAAACCCTAAGCTAATGTAGTTTTCATATCTAGCAATACAGCAATAAGAACTTCAGTAATTGAGCAATTATAAATGGAGCTAATTAAAACAGTTTAACACTAGATAGCCTGTGGGCCATTGGCTATTTCTAAGAGGCCTTTGGGGAGCAGAACATTTTTCACTGAGCAGTGTCGCGACACACATCAACACCACAGATTCAGTTTGCCTTAGGCTCGCCATGACATTTAACATGCCCAAGATTGGTGTTTCATTTTCTTTAAATTAGCCCTCAATAAAGTGCTAATTAGCAGCTCGGCCAATTACAATAGTTCCTCAAAAGAAGCAGATGGAAAATCACTGTAAGCTCTTTTGGATGCTTTATTAAAAGCATCTGGTTTTGAATGGGCACACTGTGTCGTCTAACACTAATGAGTTGTTTGGATGGTTTTTGGTCAGCATGCATTGAAGTGACACTTGTTTACTAGGCAACGAAAAGGAAAATGATCTGCTTATGTCGTTCTGGCCTGTTGGTGCCCTGGTAGCAAGAAACATTTAAAGAATGGAGTATATATTTATATTTTTAGTTCACTACCTACCTGTCTTGTCTTTTTTGTCTGAACTCAAACTACTTTAAATGAACTATTTATCTAATTGTGTTTCTGGACCTGAAACTGATTAAAGCGTCCTTACTTGAATGCCTGAATGATCTTAAGAATCATACTTTTTAAACCAGGAACAAGTATTTAATTTAGAAACCTTATATAGTGTAGTAGAGGCATGAGGATGCTACGAGTTACTTATGTCTTGCGTTTAAAAAGAACAAAATAGATCCTTGAACAGAAAAAGAAACAGAAACTGATGGCTTGCACTAGCTTGGTCTCAGTTGATTTTCTACATTTCTTCCACGGAAATCCTTGTTGGGACTGGTTATTAATTTAAAATCATGTATACCTTTTTCCTGAGTGCTATGATGCACTAAATAATTGCATCTTTTTTCAGTTTTCATTCTTATACCCTGTCAAAGGTTAACAGTCCTATTTAATTGGACAAAATTACGGTAGAGCGCACAATTTGAGTTGCATCGCCAAGACAGAAATCAAGCCATGAGGTCCAGGAAACTGCCTGGAGATTAAACTGAAGCAAGGCATAGATCATGGCATAGATAAAATGCAATAACTGAGGAATTGAGTGTTTCGTGGGACCACTGTGACCTCAATCATTTTGAAATGGAAGAAACTTGGCACAATCTCGAACTTTCTCAGCAGTGGCCAAATGGTGCATCCAGACAAAAAGGGTTTAAGCATCACTGAGGTTCAAAAGTCCTGTGTAGGTTCTGCAGGCAACCAAGACAGCAGCACTCTTCATAACTGAGAGACTAGACTGAATTTTATAAACGGCATGTTAAGGACTCTGCAGAGCAGAAAGCAAGCACCATGTCTGCCAAAAACAGGCACATCGTACTATGGACGTTATCCTCTGCTGCTTTAACAGAGTGAAGCCAGACTTTAGTTTCTTTTTGCAGTTGAAAGGCCGTACAGTTTGACAGAGCTTGAAATGATGAGATAAACGACCAAAATCCCAGTGTGCACTGGGTCTGAATACATTGAGTAAAAAGGAGGTATTTTTTACAACAATTATACCTGTAATCTGAAAGTTTGGCACAAATTATATTTATCAATACAACCTTTTATGGCGCTATTTAAACATACACAGAGGTTTTATTTTTTACTGTCTATTTAATTTTACATCTTGGCATTGTTCCCTTCTTTTTACCCAAATTTGAAATGTGTATTTACATTTTTAAATTTTTAACACTTTAGAAGATACCTTTATCCAAATCAATTTATTTACAATAGTTACAGTTTACAGTCTGAACAATTAGGGTTAAGCTTCTTGCTCAAGGGCCCTGCAGCAGTAACCAAGCATTGATGAGGTTTGAACCGTGATCTTTGGATTCCTGAAGTCCTGTTCCCTAAACACTAGGTACCACCTGGAAATGAGTTTTTACCAATATTTCAAAATATACAGGTTTGATTTTCCAGTGAACCTGAATAGTCTAGGTCACGTGTGTTTATACAGTTACTATCAGACTGACATAGAACTCAGAACTTTCCCTTTTGTCTTTCTCTCAAGTCAAATGTGTGTTCAGTATGAGAACGGCTCTGCCCTCTCCTGTCTATGGAAAATGTGAATAATTAGCCCACTGCTGATGATTAAACATGACTAACCTAAAACATCACAGTACAGGAATCCTGAAAATTGAACTCTCTTCCTCCTCGGGCGTGTGGGAAATGTCTTTCCTTACAAAAACTTTTATGGCTCTTGGTTTTGATGAATGCTTGGAAAGTAGTGAAGCTCTCACAGTCTGTTCTCCTCCTGAAACTACAAAAAGCAAGAATCAGCAGGACTCTATAAACCATACCAGCTGTTCACCATGTGTACATTTCTGCTTCTCTTTTTCTCAAACGAAAAAGAAAATCCTGATCAGGTTTAATTCATGAAATTCAAAATAAAATCGACAATTCTAGATTAAAGAAATGTCACTTAAAAAAAAAGAAATTAAATGATTGAATCAGTTGAAGCTACAAAGTAGCACAGCCACATTACCACATTATTAGTGGAACTTAAACTTAGAACACTCATGAACTTCATCACTACATTATTGCTTCAATTGATTCTATTTTTTCATGTATTTTATAAAAAGTGACATTAATTTTATCTAGAACTGTCCGTTTCATGGGTGTTTTAACACACGTTTGTGTCCCCTCCCCCTATGTGTCCATAAAAACTCACTTTGTGGAAATGGAAAGGTGTTAATTGAGCAGGCATCTTTAGACAATGCATTGTATTGTATTAATAATAATATTCCACATTGAAAAAATTATAATGTTTTTCTTTTTGTTTCTCTAGCTTATTTTTGAAGTTGTGACCTCAGGGCAGCCGGGATTACTGGCTATTAAAGACATTTCGCTCCAGGGACATCAATGCAGTAAGTTTTCTCTCTGTCTTCTTCTCCTAGACACACCACTTGTGTGCGTAAGTGTATATACTGTATATTATATAAATGCATTGTATATAATATATAAATATTACCAATGTACACTGTGTGCAAGGTCAAAGCCCTTAAACTAAATTGCTGCATGGGCAATAATCTTATACCAAGATTTGAACAAAACCGATCAAATTCCAAGTTTAATTGCTTTTTAGAAAATCATTCCGTTTCTTTAATTTGTATTGCACTTTTGACATTATAGACT
>JAOUQU010074896.1:0-16449 GCA_028566735.1 Ammoglanis amapaensis
AAGACTAGAGGCTCGGAGGTTGCGTGGTACAGAGCGAGATTTGATTAGGCCACAAAGGTAGCTCGGGGCGGCTCCATAAATCATCCCAATCATTGTGTAATGGTATAAATCCAAAAATAGCTGTTAGTCAAAATGGAATCCCATTTTGGTTTCCCTGCTCACAGCTCCATTCCACTGGTGCTCAGCGTCCAGGGGCAGTTTCGAAGAGTTTTGAAGCAATGAAAATAACCACTCCATGGGCTCCTTGAAGTCAATAGATCTATGAGAAGTTCAAAAATCAAGTCTGCAAATTTGTGAAGTAACTGATTCTGAATGAAACTCGATGGTGGTGTTATCATTTCAGCTATATACAAGTACTTTAAAATTTAACAGCATTCTTTCAGGATCACGATGCAATACAGAACAGTGTGTTACAATAAACAGTGCAGTTACACAATGGTACAATAAATCTAAACTACTCTAATCTGAAGTACTAATCTAAAGTACTAATCTCAGACTAAGTTCTAACACATTTGTAGTTAATGAAATATTTGACCATTTATTTTCTTTAACATTTTAGGGTAAATTCTGACTATTGACTTATTTTTGTACATAGACATGAACGGTACAGAGGACAGTATCGGGCCATGTTTGTGATGAACTGCACTGTGAATAAGGATGAAGTCCTGAGGTACAAAGAGAAACAAAGGAATCAGCGCAGAAAGAAAAGCCGCCAGGGCCCTACATCCACAACAACAGTAACGGGGACTAAAGCGAGGGTGGAGGCAGAGACAGGTCTGACTGACTCTAGATTGAGTGGGATGGATGAGGAAGAGATGTATCATCCAGTTAAGTGTACAGAGTGCTCGACTGAGGTGGCTGTATATGATAAAGATGAGGTTTATCATTTCTTTAACATCCTAGCAAGCTATAGCTGAGGTGGCTAAAGCGGGGGAAATGGTTATAAAACAACTTGTGTACACATGCTCAATAATGTAATATACTGTACAATGATTTTGTTTTCTCAGTTTTAATGTGTAATGACTTTTTACTCATGTGCTGCAGAACACACATTGTGTCATTAGCTGATAAGCCAACAGGATTTTTATTTCACAAGGTCATGGTGTTCTGCATTGGTTAAATAAATCTTTTTTGAGACTTTTGAAGTGTTTTATTTTTTATTATTATTAGTATTTTACATCATACGTACTTTTCAAATTTTCTGTGCAAGTATTCAGCAAGCTTGTGGAATGTTTTGAGAATGTAGAGCAGTTTAGTCACAGCATCTTTATAAGTTCATACAAATGCATATTTCATTTATTTGCAGATTATAAAACATTATTATTAAGAATTTCTTACTTGACATTGTTTTTAAATTTTTATTTAGCATTTTAACATCCCGGCAACATGGCAACTACAAAATTACTCAGTAATAATACAAAACAAATTCCAACACCAACACCAACAATGTCAAACAGTTGTGCTTATAATGTATTTTTGTTATATTACGCGTGTGCAAAATGCCAGTCTGGGCGAGATGCAGTAAATATTCCATAAATGTACCACAATCGTCATTTAACAGTTTTTTTTATTACGCAATGTACGCGTCGGTGGTTCAGCTGGTGTCGTCACTGAATCTGTTCACTCATTGGTTTTTGGGTGCGGAAGAGACCGGGGCGGTATCGCGAGATACAGGAGAAGTGAAATATGGCGTTTGGAGATGCGTGGAAGCAAATCTCATGGTTTTATTATCAGTACCTGCTTGTTACTGCGCTTTATATGCTGGAGCCATGGGAGCGACACGTCTTCAGTATCCTTTTCACAAACTGTGATCTCTTTTGTTCCAGATTAAACAGTTGATTGGAAGCTAGCAGACAGCAGCTAGTGTGCTAGCTTCCTGTGCAACAAGTAGGCAAAGTAATAAGCGTTTTGTTTTTAATATGAATAATTTGTAATTATGTGTCATTATTAGATATTTTTACCTTTTAAATCTGTTTTAAAAGTTTTATTACCGTACAAAAAGTACGTTACTGGTTTCAATGTAATGGAGACGCTGCGGTAGTTAACTGAACGCTGATATCAGATAGAATTGTATTGATCCCTTGTAGCTGTTTGTCTACAATCAATTACACGATAAACTATTGAAATGTTTATGGTATTGTTATAAGATAATTTAGGTTTTATTACACTAAGTAATCCAACAGTTTTAGGAGGTTTTCGAATCCTAAATCATAGTCATACTAATAATAACAGAGAAACATGGTAACAAAATATTACTTATTACTAAAGTAAGACCAATTTTAATTTTCCCACCTTATTATTTTGACGATATTGAATAAACTGAGTTTACTAACTTGTGTGTCGTAAATTGTGTGGTAATTGGTTTAGCAATTATATATACAATATTTATCATTGTCTTAATAATTATTTATATAATTTACTTTTGTTTAAACATTCCATCTATTGCAGTTTGTATTATTTAGTCTGTGAGTGATTCTGTCCCACTGGCGTGAAAATCTTTTACCCTACCTCCTACTTTTGGCAACCAGATTATGAATAGTTTGTGAATACACATATGTGCTTAAACATTTACTTGACAACTATTTACATTACTAAGTAGCCTCTTATCATGTGACTTTTGTATGCCAAGTTAGTTGTTAAGAGTTTTTGCGAGATTTTTGCAGTATTAAGGAATAAATCAGGTTGTTGTAAGAAATAATGTTTCCTAAAAAATGTAGACGATACATGGTGATCGTAAGCTTACTTAGGATGTTTAGCTGAGCAAAACATTGATGGCTTTCTTTAACATTACATCAGACTCTCTCCTAGTTACTGTAGCAGCGATGGTCGTGTACACTGGCTATGTATTTATGCCGCAACACATCATGGCCATTTTACACTACTTTCAAGTTGTTCAGTGACATTGCATTCCTGCGACTCCTCAGGATATTGATGACATAGGATTTTGTTCCTTGCCGTGATCACTGGAAGCATGAACAGTCGGGGAGAAATATGATTATGTACTGGAGACTGGCAGATGATTTAGATAAACCAGTATGTTTTTTTCTCTTTACACCTGTAGCTTCATAAGGCTGAATAAATATACAGTCTATGGGGCGCTCTGAAGCACAAACTACTCTAAAAGAAAAGGATTCTTTGATATATTTTGAATATAACTTATGCTGCTGTTTTGGGGGGAAAGGGGGGGCAGTTCTTTATTGAAAAAAAAGTATGATCTGTGTAAATTCTGTTGTATACATATGTCAGACTTTTATAAAGATGGTTATTTACTGGTGATTGATATGTCACATAGGAGTACTATATTGCTTGTATGTATTACATTTTTTTGGTTTACTGTGTGATCAATTGCAGAGAACTTGTATGTAGATTAACAAACTATTTAATTGTTAAACAAATTCTGTTAACTCCTCCCATCTGTATTTAAAAATACATCTGTCCTTTTGCAACAGCATCTTTTTTGTGTTGAATAATTTTAAACATAACAAAGACTTTTATTGAGTGCCCCAGTCTCAGTTCCATTCTGCTGCTGTCAAAATACAATGTTCTTATGCAGTGAAAAATCTTTTTTTTTTTTTTTTGGTACTTAAAGGATCCGGAAGACTAAACACAGTACAGATTTTACTTTTTTAAATGTATTGTATTAAATATCCTTTTATTTTCCCTAAATGGTCATTTATATATAAACATCCAGTCAGTAATTCACCTTGTAGCTGTGTTTAAAAAAACTTATTATCTTTGAAATAATTCTAAATAGGTTAACAGAAGCTATGACGTCAAGTGCAAGATTAGAACACCTCCTGTTTTAAAAATGATACTTTGTCTATGACCGTTCACTAGATTAATCTTTCAAACATGTTTATACTTTACAGCTCTCTAAGGTCATGTGGTTCAAATGCTATGAAATTTACAAATGACAAATTGAAAATGTTAGAACTTGAGATAAGAATCTTGTGTGCTTGACATTAAAAAGTTGAACTGATGAATGTAGCCAAATTGTGTGAAATTAATCATTAAAAGCCTAATTAAATAATATTTAGTAAAAAGTCTTAGTAAAAAAAAATAAGAATACAATAAGATATTAGTGGGATTGGGGTGGCATGTTAGCTTAGTTGATGGTATTGTTACGCAAGAGCAAAAACTCTTGAGTAGACCTGGGGCTTTCTGTGTTGTTTGCATGTTCTTCCCGACTCTTAGTGAGTTTACTCCGGGTGCTCTGATTACCGCGCACCCTGACTTGTGGGATTAATGACCATTTCCAGTCATGAAGTGTAAAAACATAATGTTAAAATCTATAAGTAAATAGTTTTAGTGGGATTGAGGTCAGGTCAATCCATCTACATGGATTTCATTGTGCACTGGAACAATTATTATGAAACAAAAATAGCCTTTTCTTAAACTGTTGAAAGTATGTAATGGTTTATAAAATGATTCACATGTTCATTATGTTGATTGTCTAAAGAAATGATTCATTGCTTGTGTGATTAAAATGAATGCGTTAGAGAATTTTTGTTGTTTATACACGGTTATGTTGCACAAACTTTTTTCCTAGAGGTGTTATTAAAGTTCAGCATTTTGCATATAAAGAACTTGTGTGGACATGCCATCTGCAGTATTTACTGAGTGATACACAATCAGCTCTCAAAGTCACCTCACTGGTATGAATTCAGAAGGAAATAGCAGCTGGTTACTGTTTAATCGACATGATGAGGATATTCTCACGTACAAGCTCAAGGGTTGCCTGGAATTCTGAGAAAGTGTAAACAGTGTGTCCTGCCAACTTAGTAATTATAAGCTCTACTAGGTTGATGCAGCTGCCCGAAATTTCTTTTAAAAATAAGACTAAAAACATGACTATGTAAAACATTAAAAAGGTCTATTCAATATTATTCACACAATACCGGTGAATGTAAGGGTTGTGTTTAATGGAATTCTAATTTATGTTCACCTGTAATTAATTAACTCCGCAGTTCTTAATGACCATACATATAACTCACCCTATAAACTTTTTATGAAACATTTACACATTTTATTAGTAACTGTTAATGTTCTTGAAACAAGACCAGTGTGTTAATAAAGGAATAAATAATACGGGGTTGTTCAATTCATTTTATATGCTTTAAAGGGACATCCATGGTAGGTAGTATTTTAAATATACTATCCACACATAACACTATGATTATTGACAGGTGAATAACTCTACCTCGTTATGTTATCATGCTAGTCTGTGTTGTCTGGTTAAAAAATTATAAATTAATGCTGTTCCAGATAAAATAATTTTAGGAAACACCACACAGCTTGTGTATGGGTCAGCAAACGGAGAACAACACAATATAAGATAGATAGATAGAGAGGTACGTTATTAATCCTGAAGGAAATTAAGGTCCATTAAGATGGTCATAATGTAATAACTGATCGTATTTTTACTGTATTTTGCAGGTAAAGCTTTACTCACAATTGGGAGCTATTGGCACCATGTGTGAGGGCTGATCAGATTTTTTTCTTACACTATATTTAATATGAACAATTATGAAATGTACCAAAAAGTGTTCTCACAGTTCCTTTAGAGAAGAATATTTATATGTTTATCATGCATTTCATTTGATTATGCATTTATTTTCTTTCCCAACACGTTTTCATTCATTTTGAAAAATGCTTATGTAAAAGCTTGCTCTTGTTATATTCAAAATGTTTGTAATAATCTGTGACCTTTTTTAACTTAGGTTTGAGGTCCGAGCTATGAAGCACGTAGTCTTTCTCTTAATGTCCAGCAGCATGTTGTGGGTTCAGGGTGCTGTGGGTTCGAAACTAATGCAGGTCGCCCCTGTGCGCGCATGTGAAACATGTTTTATTGCTCACGCCCATCAGAAACTGTAACTAGCACACAGTGGCTTTTACACTACCGGTAAATGGCCGAGTACCAGACAAATCAGTTTGCACCGACTAACCTTACAGAACTGCCCAACTCGTGTGCTAATACCGATGAGTTTACTGCAGCGGGAAGCTTACAGGACAGGTGTTCGGATACGACCGGAGAGTCCAAACCAAACCAAACCGACTCTATACCGCAAGAGCTCATAAAACCCCGCAGTAACCGACCGATATCTAAAGATCGCAGGCGAGTTACCTCTCAGAATCTGGTGCTACATTATATTGTACCGTGCATGACTTCTTACGGGATGTGCATCGTAGACAACTTTTTGGGAGACAGGCTCGGAGATCGCATTTTACTCGAAGTAGAACGAATCCACGAGGATGGCAAAATGCAAGACGGACAGCTGGCGTGTCGAAACCTCGGCGAGACTAAACCTATCCGAGGGGATCAAATCATCTGGGTGGAAGGAACTGAACCGGGATTTCATAATGTAGGAGTTCTGCTCTCCAAGATTGACAAGCTCATCACATTTGCAGACGGGCAACTTGGGAGCTACAAAATTCGAGGCCGACACAAGGTGAGTATTGTGTGTGGTGTTCTACACACTTTCATTATTGGAGTCATTTATTTTAGTCATAGTACAACACTGAATGCAAAAAGTAACATCACGAATCCTAACTGCATGTGAATATCGAAAATATTTAAACACGGCAATTTACAAAATATACTTTTAAGTAAAATACCAGGAGTGAAAACATAAAATGAATTTTCATAGTAGACCTATGAACTTTACAATAGAAGTGGAGAAGTGGCTCTAGGTTAACAGAGCAAACAAATAAAAAAAATAAATATATTTTGGACTACACAAGAAATGTTATATCAATTAAAATAAGCACTCTTATCATCTTCAAAATATTATATATTCTCTCATTGTTCAGACTGACACGAACCCAGGCTTGTAGTTTTTTCTTATTTATTCACCATTCATTTATAAACACACACACACACACACACAGAACATTTGAATGTGTTATGCTGAGTGTGGATGTGCAACCTGACCTGACGTTTACAGTGTTTAATTGTTGTAGGAGACAAACATTAGCACATTAAATTATCTGATGTCACTAAGTTTTAATAATACATTTCATAAACCATCGCCCCCACCGCTGAACTATTTTAATTATTTCTTGATTTCATGTTTCATCAATTAAATAATTAATGTTAATATCTCACCAGTCGCTGTTTATGTCTAGTTTAAATCATGCGTTTATAAACAATGTTAGGGATTCATTTATTATTTCTTAAAATTGTCCTGTTGTAGGTTATAGTCTTCTAATAAAACCCACTAATCACGCATAACTGCTACATTAAGTAGCTTCGTTTCTTCACGTATCTGTTTGAGTGAGCGCGTGCTGGATTTACGGAGGTTTGCCAATGGCCGCCGAGTTGCTGCCTACATGCTCCAGTCCCTGTGCTCAATGGCGGCTGTGCACGCCTCCCACCGATTCGCGTTTCGTAGTCTTATCATGAAATCAAGACCGTATCCCAGCGTGACTCGCCAATACAATGTTATCTATAAACCATGCAATCGGTCTGTCCAGCAAACAGTATTGGATCACATTGGACTCTATCCAGAACGTACATGACTGATTTGAACCCTTAACAACACACGCGCACGCTTCCCAGAAAGAGAAAACAATTGGCGGGGTCGCCGTCGCACGTGCTGCCTCGCTGTGAGGGAAAACAAACACAGTGGGCGTGGTTGAAAAAAAAGAAACTCCACCCATCGAGCGCTACAACTCGAGCTGCACGTCGCACAGTCCAGCAGGTCAGTGAGAAGTTTACAAAGGAAGCACAGAAAGTCCTCACCGCACAGTTAAAACGCTCGTTGTTTTTAATCTTAGTGTCGAATGGCGGAACCGTTTTGAGACGAGCAGCAGCAGCAGCAGTGAGCGACAGCTGAAAGCAGAAATGCCGTTTCTGCAGCATTTAACGGACTTGGAACTGGAACATTTAGCCTTGGACCGTGTTGTACCAGCTCTGCGGGACAGAGGTTTCTTCTACTTGGACAATTTGCTCGGTGATTCTGTCGGCCGTGTGGTCTTGGGTCAAGTGAAACACATTCACCGTTCAGGTGTTTTAAGTGACGGCCAGCTCGCTGGACGAGCGTCCGGTGTGAGTCGGAGTCAAATTAGGGGCGATAAGATAGCCTGGGTCAGTGGTACCGAGAGAGGAGCCGAGGCTATCAGCTTCTTACTTAAACAGACTGATAAACTCATCTTACTGTGTTCTAGCAGGCTGGGAAAAAACACGATCCGGGAACGCTCCAAGGTAAATATTTATCATTAAAAACAATACTATCACTTGAGCAAGTGTCTGGTACAATGTGGTGTATGAGCTGAACCTATTATTATATGTAAGAGGACATTCATGTTTGTTTATTATGATTTTTTCATCTGGATTCGAACCGACTCCTATTACATTTACAGTATATATTGTGAGCAATTGAGGATTGAGGCTGTTTCTCATGTCCAACAGCAGCAATCTGGCAGTGGTGGGGGTCTTGAACCAACACCCTACCGATTATTTGTCAAATACCACTTGGTTACCGGTTCTACTAGAATTCTACACGTTTGGTTACATTCATTATACGAACAGTGGTCATTCATTACACAAGTTTCCTCAACACACAAGTCTTTACATAAAATGGATACACAGTCATGGACAATTGTTGGTCTTCAGTTCACCCTACTTTCACATTTGTGATTAAACCAGAGTATCCAGAATAAACGTAGAATGAAATGACTTGTAATACAGTTAAAAGTATACATTTTTCCTTTTTTCTGTTACTAACAATGCTCTTTTATCTACTATAGTAAGCATTTTGTATACTTTCAGAGAAATGCTGGGTCATATCAGTTACATTTCACTTAAATTTATCTGACATTCAGACAGGCGTCAGCCTGGTTCCACTCATTTAATCATTTGGTCTTAGTCTCTTAACCAATGATTAGTTAACAGATTATAATGCAAATATGGGTTTATGAAACCGTAATCTACAATTTAAACCATTTAAGATGTAGATACTTCAAATTAAAGCTTGTGCATTGTGTTTGATATATAATCAGTATATAAAGGTTGTTGGTTATGAATAATAATAATAATAAGTCATTGTTACCCACAGAACATAAACATGGCATCAGGATTGGCTATCAACATTCAGTAAACCTTTGTTTGAAAAAGAGTGACAGTATTAGGAAATAGTTTCGAATGTTTTTGTCAATGTGTGACATTTGTCTGTGGAAGTTTAAATGTGTTGACCTTTAAATTTGTATTAAATATGACATGTTATATATTGGATACATACACAAAAAAAACTTTTTGATTCAGTGGCTCGGTCAGGTAGAAGAAAAAGCCAATGTTTTAAATAGCAAGAATGCAAATAACTTTTTTTTCCCATAATAGTAACAAAACATTTAGGAAGTCAGGGTCCCTACCTACACACACACACCCACGTAAAGGCCGAGGGTGGAGGATAATTAATATTTATTAGGCTATATTGTTTGGAAAAAGCTCATTCTAAGATGAAAAACCATGATCATTTAACATGCTGCTGTTGCTGCATGACACAACCTGTGCTATACATAGATGAAGTCATGTATTTTGCACATCATCTTAACAAATCATCTGTGGCATTGAGCTGATCAAGACTTGTATAAAACAATTATTTGAATAATATTCGGGGAAAAAGTGACGATATTTATGCATAATATCTTTTTAAAAAAACCAAATATCTTTTTATGTTACATGTTTGTTCATGTGAACAAATTTCAATTATTTTACTATTGCAAATCGTTCTGAAAATTGGGTTTAAAAAAGAATAAAATAGTGTAGCTAATTTTTTGGGCTGATCTGATACTGTTACTGTACCTACAATAGGTACAGTAGTTGTTTATAATGAAGTGGTGCAGCAGAAGATGTATACCACTGATAGGTTGTCACAGCAATCCATGCGAGAGAAGATCACAAGTAGTACGTGACTCTCTCCACAGTTTCTCAGATACAGGAAACTTAAGCTTAGCCGACCGGAAGTGAGTTTTTTTTTTCTCGGTCAGTTTTTAAAGCCTTTGCCAATCAAATATGACCTTCTACTGGCCATTGTGAAATGCCCCGGTTTATAACTAAAAACACATGGAAGACCTAAAGCTTGTTGTCCAAGGGGGTCTTGATATGGATGAAAATGATATGGATGTGCTTTTCATCTGATCCTGAGATGGAATGATTTGCAGTCAGTTGAATACTGCATGTGTGCATGGAACAGGGTTCAGCAACACACTCACGCTCAACACGTAGCACTGTCATTAAACCTTCAAGGCACTGGCAGCTGGCCAGTTTTGCTCTTTTTCTCTTCCTTCCTGCACGCACACACACGCACACATGCACATGCGTGCACACACGCACACACACACACACACACCTTGTCCTTCCAAAACTCTCCACAAGTGTTTGCATTGGGATGTGACAGCAAATGTACGTGTGCACCCTTATTGTGAGAAGGAGATCATGATAAATATGTGTTTGCAGAAATGTAAACATGTGTACCAGTGAATAGTTAGATGATAACACAAAAGTATAATAATATTTTGAAACAGACTTTTTAAATT
The DNA here is from genome assembly GCA_028566735.1 of Ammoglanis amapaensis. Classification (NCBI taxonomy): domain Eukaryota; kingdom Metazoa; phylum Chordata; class Actinopteri; order Siluriformes; family Trichomycteridae; genus Ammoglanis; species Ammoglanis amapaensis. The sequence continues at coordinate 10,537 of JAOUQU010074896.1, forward strand.
TTTGTTTTATAATCAGTTTATCCATCATAGTCGTTATTCTAAAAATCAGTTTAATGGTAGCAGTTAATATAAGTAACACTTCATATAAAACATGATGTATTTTATGTGAAATAAAATACATAAATTAATATCCATATAATGAACATTTGAGCAAAGTCTATTAACTGAATCTCTTAAATTAGGGGCAGCCGTGGCATGGAGCAATGCACCAAATTCTGGGTACCGTGGATGGGGCTGCACACTGTGCTGGGTGCTCACTGCTGCTGCCTAGGTTGTATAAATGTGTGCTCCACTGCAGATTTACGTTACAAAGATGACTGCAATGAAAAATTTACCAGTTTACTTAAAAAACATAAAAAAACTCATGTAAATTGAAACTGGAAAAAATTAAGTTCTTATGACTCTTATAATGAAATAGGCCTTGCACGTGGCGCTGGAGCTACAGGATATATCGCATGCTAAATTATATTTGAGTGCAGAGGACCAAATGGGGTTGAGGTGATATGGGGCGAGATTTTCTTTCCTGTTTCATTGTAAGATTGAGGCATCGTTATTGTGCCGTTTAGGAAAAGTCGCACTGGTTTAGGAGATTCAGGACATGGTGATTAGTTATAAAGTTTAGGTAACAACTGACCATGTCCCCTGCTGATTAATTAGCAACTTCACAATAGGCTAAAGTACAATCTCAATATGCCGCTAAACTGCTTAAATGCCCAGCTGGTGGATTTAAAACTTTAAAAGGTGGATTAACCTCTCCAGATTATTTACTATATTTACGTATTCTGCATTCCTAACCAATGCTAGTTAGGTTACAGTTTGGTTATATTAGGTATAAACTTGGGTAGGCGATCTGAGATAATTTAAAATCTAAATTAACCGTCATTGATGTTTATTTTGTATTAAGATGAATTTCCAATATACCTTTTTTGATACATGGAGGTAGCTTTTATTTGAAATTAAATGCAAGTGCATTGTTTCACCTCAGTCTCATGGTTTGAATGGCATGAACCCATTTTATTATGGTAACAGTAATGTGTTTATGCATTGACAATGGGACAACAGGCCACCAATTACTTTTACTGAACTGGGTACTTCTGCTGAAGATTGTGAAATACTTTTTGTTTCTGTCGTGCATATATACATGCATATGTATTACTGTGGCCTGATATTTTACAACCAAACCACCTCCACACTACTGAACCTCTCCCCTTTTTAAAAATTAGCTCCTCCACCGCAAAGCCACTTTCCGCCATACTTGTTGCTGTGCCCAAATGAGCCATGTAATGAACGTATACTTAGGCTGTAACTGTCATTATGTAAACAACTTGTATAGCTATTATCACGGCAGGGTAAATTTTCATCTTTTAAAAACAAAGTTTTTATTGTGAGCTAAATTATATAATTCACCCATAATATAAATTAATCAAAATGTGTAAAGAAATCTTTAGTAACCTATAACACTAACACATATTAATTTTTAGTACAGATTAGTTGTGAGGTTAAGCACGAGCCTGGGTCGGTACTTATGCATAGTTGGGTGTGTCTTGGGGATAAAAATCCAAATAGTTTCCTCCTGGCGACAGCAGCATTTCTATCAGCTTATTAATAATGATGTAATAGTTTTACTATGTTCTTATTGTGACCGTGAACATGTTGGTAAGGTCAATACAGTATGTAAATTTAAAGAGCAAAGAAAACACTAATATTAAAATATTCAAACTATTGTTATTAGGGGTGTAGCCTGTTGATGCAAACTGCAGACAAATAATTATTATTTGCTAAATGATTTATTTTTATGCTCGAGTGATATTATACCATTAATATACCCCTTTCTATATTAGCTTCAATAATGTTAATTAAATTATGGCAACAGTGAACTAGTAATCGGGCGACATCGGGAAGCGATCGTTTCGATCCAAATATCCGGCTTGTCCAATAAAACAAACATGCCCTAAAATGGGACAAATTTATGTAACATATTAAATGTTTATTAAACCATTAATGTGTGATATACTCGTACAGCAAACCTACAAACAAAAAATACTGTTGTTCAAGAACTATTATTACTACTATTATTATTACTAACTACTACTAACTATTATTATTATTACTACTACTATTATTTTTTTAACCATTTTCAATGTTTGAAGTATTTATTCAGTGTGACTTGACGTTTTTTCTTGATGGACTGCACTTAAACAAAATCACCACAGACACTCACGTTTTTTGGTCTGATTAAACAGAATATTGTAGGATTTGTTTTGTTACTTTAGGATTTGGTCTGAATAAGTGGCTCGTTCCATTAACCGGATTCGACTGTATTAAATGCTCTGGTGTAGAAATGGTCTGTTTTGCACAGATGAGGTAAAATATCCAATTAATTTTAAATATCCACTTGTGTTTATTTTAGGCAATGGTGGCGTGCTATCCAGGAAATGGAGCAGGTTATGTGAAACATGTGGACAACCCTAACGCAGATGGTCGATGTGTCACATGCATCTACTACTTGAACAAACATTGGAATGCCAAGGTAGGCTATGTTACTAGCTTTTTAATTGAGTACTTTGTAATATATTCACAGGAAATAATGCAGCTGCTTTGTTACAGGAACATGGGGGGATTCTTCGCATATTTCCTGAAGGAAAATCTTACGTAGCTGACATTGAACCTTTGTTTGATCGACTGCTGCTCTTCTGGTCAGATCGCAGGAACCCTCATGAAGTACAACCATCTTTTGCTACAAGGTATATTGTGTTTAAGGTTGCACATTGGGCCAGTGTGTGGAACTTTGTTGCAAGACAAGTAATCGTAATAAACAAGTAATTATAACTATATATATGTCTATTGTAGGTATGCAGTGACTGTTTGGTACTTTGATTCAGAAGAAAGGGCAGAAGCAAAAAGAAGATTCAGAGACTTAACAGGTTTGTTTGATTACTTTTAATATGACATTGCCATAGTAAAAAAATATCAACTCACAATTTTTTTATTTACATTTCAGCGTCATCACAAGCCAGCAGCACAACCTAGCAGATGATGATGAGTGTGTGTGTGTGTGTATGTGTGTGTGTGTGTGTGTGGTTTTGTGCACTTATGGTACCTGGTCTTCTGTCTCAGGCATGTTTTTTAGATTGTTGTCTTTGTAAACTAAATCCTTACTACAGTACATTTTCTAAGCAACAGCTACTTTTCATAAAGACCTTTTGATGTTTAACAATAATGACATAAGTAATGAAGTGAAAGTCATTACATTTGTCATTAAACATGTTTGGAATTATTAAATGTTTTATAATGTGTGAGAACACTGGGCTGTTTAGGTTTTGTGTTAGTTCATGTCCTAAATAAATAAAAGTAGTGGCGTAGCAAAGGTGATATGCTATTTTAAGCAGTATACTTTTATAAATGTATTTTGCTGAACTGTGTCACTCCCTAATGATAAATTTATATATAGCTCATTTTGAACATTTGACTGTTATTTTTATGATTTGAATGCCTTTGTGGCCTTAACTATTTAGATATTAATATGGATTTGAAAATAAATTGAAAACTTTTCCAGTTTTATATTACATAAAATATTGCATACATGAAACCCATTTTTGCTAATGGCTTAAGTATATCACACATGTATTGTTTGCATACATGTGGCTAATTTGCTACTACCGTGCACCACATTGTACTCAGTGTTGAGCTGTAAAGCTATTCATAGTAATGTTTAGGAATGCATGAATAAGTGAACACATTTAATGTGATATTAGTTGAGTTAATGTGACAAGAATGTTAAACAAAATTTTTATGTGCTGACAGATTATAGAATTTTCTGTATATAGGTTAAATGTTTTAATGACGATTGTATGTAACTTTGTGAACTTCATTGTTTTTTATGTGTTGATTTGGAAATGAACAGACAGCTTGCATGCAGGTCAGCAATGCTGTTTATGGATACAGAATGATAAACATTTGAGAACATATTTTGATCACTTTTTCAAAAAGCAAGATTTTATTTTAAATCTACAAATCTGGTTAATTCACGAATGTTTGTCCACATTTACAAATACAGATAAAAAAGTAAAAAAACTTATGTATTTACCAGTGTCTTCTTTGAATATACATGCTTAAACATTTGTATATCGCGCATCTGATATTTATATATATATTTCGCATTAGCAAATTAGGAGAGATTTCTGAATATTAAATATTTTTGAATAATCAAAGATTATTAAATACTTAATGTATTTAATTTTTTAACATCAATTGGTTGAGTGAGTGTATCGGCTATAAAGAGGACAGAAGAAACATGTAGATGTAGATGTGTCATGGCTTATCATTTGGTCATTGGTAGCAGTGTCATGGCTTATCATTTGGTCATTGGTAGCCAGTCAAAAAAAGATTTGTATCGTTTTTTATTTTACAAATGTTCCTAAAGTCAGTATGTAAAACCAAAACGACTTGAATATGTATGTCCTTATTGCCCATGTATAGCACCGTTGTATGAAAACTCCTCTGATACCACTGTGAAAATATCCTCGTTGACTTGAGAATCAAACAACAATCAAATCACATTTTATTTCAAATCACAGTCGTGGTTGCAATTTACACATAGTTTTGTTGCATTTAATACATTCAAGGCAAACAATAACATGTTTTACTGTACTGATTCAATTTTGTCATGTTTATTCCAAACACTTATTAGTAGAAAAATACAGTTTTGCATAGGGCTTGGATACTGGATAGATTTTTGTTGCTCCCCTGTGAAACCTTTATGTAACATCTTCAATAACTGTGGGGGATTGAGCAGAGATAAGTCAAGGAATTAAGATGCATTCTTAAGGTTGGGTTGCATAAATAATCATGGAAATAATTTCATGCACCCATCTCTAACAACGTAGTAACTATAAAGTTCTAGAGAAAGACAATGAAGGTAATTGGGAACGTTGTGATCTAGGACATAATTGCTTTGTATTTAATACACAGGTTTATTGGTTTATGTGTTTACCGATCCCTGGAGATGAGCTTTAAAAAAGTGCACAATCTCAGACAGGCTATTGTCAATAATCATATTCAACATACATTTATGTTGGCTGTAAATACAAATACAAGGTTTGTTCTATACACATTCTTTAGTTTCTTAAAATTTTTATTTAATTAATTTAATAACCATCCTGAATAACCACCTGTTAAATACCACAGTGTATTTCATGGTTCTTCTGGGAATTGCTGTTTCTTTTTTGCAAACACACTTATTTGTGTTTAAAATATGATAAAATAGACTAATAGAAACACCCATCAACCAGTAATTAAGTTGGACTAGGTTGTTGAACAATTTGATTTCATATGTTTCAACAGTGTATTGCAATATGTTCAATTAATATATAAACCGTTAAACCTTTGTATATTCAGCTGATTATATTTATAGTTGATATTAAATAGCACCCTCATGGCTTTCTCACTACCCACAACAACATTCGGTTCTCTTTATAAAAGGGGAGAAGTGGTTTTCATGTATGCAGTGTTGTGTGATGATTTGGCGTCACCTGTTGGTCCAGCAAAGAATCGCAGTTAAGTCCCAGGATTCTATTCACATGGTGTTCGTCTCAGATCTTAAATCAAGGATAATTAAAGATTTACTTAGATATAAGCGAATTCACGAGTGTCCGTTTTCTCTTGTAACGGAAGTGCACGCGAAGGAAGTAGAATTTTACCGGGGAGTCGAATTAGGCACAACACGCTCATCCCTCATCTGCTGGTTCGTAATTAGTACCAGGTAACGTCGTTACTTCTTATTACTGTAGTTACTACTTGTTACTCTGTTTACATAGCTGTTTTACTATTGTCCCCGAGTGCATGACACACACACACACACACACACACACACACACACACACACACACACACACACACACACACACACACACA
>JAOUQU010075107.1:0-27085 GCA_028566735.1 Ammoglanis amapaensis
ATACAAAAGTTCCGCCTCCAAATGCGATTAATTGCGTTAAAATTTTTAACGCGTTAAAATCTTTGTAATTAATTAATTGAAATTAACGCGTTAAAGTCCCGGCCCTAATTTGGACACCTACAAAAGCTATCGTCACACGCCATTGTGAATCCTGAAATAAAAGGGGCATTTGTGAGATCACTTTTGGGCAGTTGTCAGCAACCTTGGTTAGGTTTGAAGAGTCCAGTGTCCTGGCTGCCCCCAAATTATTATTAATATTAGAATATTCTTTTTTCTTAGAAGCCCCTAATCTCATAGCTTCAGAAAATCAAACCTTTTATGAATGTGTATGTAAAATTCAATGAAAACATGAGGGACAAAACCATAACTATATATATATATATATATCAGTTGCCAAGGGAATTAATTACAAGTTTTTAGCTTATTATAAATATTTAATACACTTTTAATTAAATTTTATTTTCACAGGTACTAGAAAGCCATGGTCTGTCCTCTATTTCACTAAAAGCCAAAGAGGTACATTAGTTAGCTATTAGTTAGTTATTAGCTTTGCTTGTAAATATTTATCTATAAAATTAGTATGACTACATTTTAATATGTTTCAGGGTCTCTGTCTAATTAATGGGACTCAGTTGATATCATCACTGGGTGCAGAGGCCCTTGTAAGAGCTGAAGCTATCTCCCGGCAGGCTGATGTTATCGCTGCCCTCACTTTGGAGGCTTTGAAGGGAACAAACAAAGCTTTTGATGTTGGTAAGACTTTCACCATCTTTTATAGATATAGCTACATTGTTGTTATACCTACAAGTACAATAGTTTACAATTCATTTCAGTATATGCTAAATATTTTAAAACAAATGTAATTAAATTGTAGTTTCTCACTATAGCAACACAAACAACCAAAAGGACCCCAATTATGTGTACACTTCACTGCCCGAATTTGTTGGCCAGATATTTTGAGCTGGATTTACTCTTTACCCAACTGTGTTTTATCCTGTATCAGATGTCCACGCAGTGAGGCCTCACTCAGGTCAAATTTTGGTTGCCCAACGTTTTCGCTCCCTTCTTCATTCTGATGTCTTTTACTCCCAAATCACAGGTATAAAATTTACACATTGTTTTAAACGTGTAACAAAAATGTATGCTGCACGTCAGGTTTACTGCAATAAATCCTTAAAGATGTAACTTTTCCCATTAAAATAGTATTCATAAATTATTAAATAATTATCATCAAATATACTGCAAAGGGCTGTATTTAATATAGCAACAATCTTTCAAAGTCGAGAAAAGTTAAATACTGCTGAAAGTACAGTAAAATAATTTCTGAACTGTAATTATTTTAGACTAGTGTAAACATTATGGAGTTGTTTTTGACAATACAAAATATAAAAATTAAAAAAATATATTATAAAATCACAAAAATACAACTGTATATAGTCAAAATCAATTTAAGCACAATACAACATGGGGTTTCTTTTTATTTTGTTGGGTTTAATAAATTTTCTAGTGATGTTTATTTTATTTCATATAACTTGGAATACCATAATACATTTAATAAAGGTTGTTCACATAAATAGTGGCTTTTTTTAAAGTTTTAGCTTTTTATATTAGTTTAGCTTTTTATATTAGTTTCAGTTTGTGTAAGTGTACTGTGTCATAAATCATATTTTTTTCATTTTGTTACCACTGTCGCTGATCCTTCTTGTCCATTGAAATTAAATGAAGCATTTTGTCGGAATAACAGTTAGCAGACGCGATATTAAGTAAGTAATGTTTAGAAAATGATGACTACATTCATGTACAGCATCAATATGAGCATCAGTAAAGAAGCATTGTTCTACCTTTTAAAAACACTATGTAAATACAACTTTTATGAATACAGTGTTTCATATATTTTCCGTTAGGCTATAAAAAATAGCTATGTTCTAATTCTCGTGATAAGTCACTGTGGGTTGTCTGTCAGAAAGTAAGAGGGTGGATGACAAACACCCCATTAGAAAATAATAGTATGCATTCAAGCTGCTGCATGTTTTCTCTCTGGTGTTTAAATGAGGTATTGTTAGACTCCTGGGTATATTACATATTACCACAGACAAATGTTTTAAGTAAGAGTAGGTTCCACTGTGTTCTGAATACTTCCATTGCAATTAACAGGTCAAGTAACATAAAGGTGACAGTGAGGACCTGACATCAGCTGTCATGTCTGATTGTTTAAGTAAACATAACACATTTATGTTTATATTTAGAGTCATATGATGGTGTTCAGGATGCTTATAGCCTGCGCTGTTGCCCCCAGGTAACAACTTAATCAGTTGCATAATTATTAAAACATTTTATGTCTGTTACAAATAATTTTCTTTTTCTTTTTAAAGGTACATGGAGTTGCCAATGATGTTATTGATTTTGTAAAGAAGATTCTTATCACCGAGCTTAACAGTGCCACTGATAATCCTGTATCCTTATTTAACTTAATCAAGTAGCAGTTCCAGTTAAACAAATACAATAAAATACAATTCTCTGGGTGAATATGACAACAATGCAAACATAGCTTTATAAATAAATAAAAGCATAGCAGCAGTAATAGACAGCCAGTATAGATTTCTTGATCAATATCTACTAATGTCGTAGTTCTTCTGACTGTTCTGTTCTTAACTTATTTTCAAACAGCTGGTGTTTGCTGAGCGAGAAATTACTATTTCAGGTGGGAACTTCCATGGAGAATATCCAGCCAAGGTACAGAATATATACAGAATATAGTACTTTAATATATCTGGTTTGTCATTGTATCTGTCAGTGATTACTATAGGTTTTGCTATTATAACGACTCATGGCACAGAGGAAGCACAGGCCACAGCAGAGTATTGCAATAGAACAGTTCTTGCTCAAGACGCGAATGCTGTAGCCAGGTATAAATATATATATATCATATATATATATATATATATATATATATATATATATATAGAGAGAGAGAGAGAGAGAGAGAGAGAGAGAGAGAGAGAGGTAAAGAAATTTAGAGAGAGAGAGAAGAAGAGACAAAGAGAGTGTGACAGATAGACAGACAGACACACAGAAAAAGCAAGAGAGCTGGAAAGGCAATTGAAATCAAATACGTGCCAGTAAAAATGCTCATCACACGGGTGTAGAATGAGACCCTTTTCTTTAAACTTTCTAAAATCTGTTATTAAAAAAATTAAACATTAATCCATTAAATCAAAACATTTTACCTGGATTATGATTTGGCTTTAATTATGAATGTTGTGTTCCTGGGTATAATAAGACCTATGGACTGTTGCATGCTTAATCTGTATATATGTGAGTTTGTGCTGAATATTCCACCCCCCCCCTTCTTTACCCTTTACAATTACTCTACCTGATCAGTATTGGATTATATATTAAAACTTTTTATCAGTTTAAAGAAAGTTAGATCCAAATCCACTTTCTCTCTCAGGCTTTGGACTTCCTTGCCATAGGAATACACGAGCTGGCGAGTATTAGTGAGCGGCGCATTGAGAGGTTGTGTAACCCCTCACTCAGCAAACTTCCTGCTTTTCTGGTTAAGGGTGGAGGTTTGAATACAGGATTCATGGTGGCCCACTGCACTGCTGCTGCCCTCGGTAACTACAAATGTGTAGTATTATTAGATTTCTGTATTTTTTTCTGGATTAATGCCTCTTTTCTTAATCTAAAGTGTCTGAGAATAAGGTGTTGTGCCACCCATCCTCAGTGGACTCTTTGTCCACCAGTGCAGCCACTGAAGATCATGTATCTATGGGAGGCTGGGCAGCCAGGAAAGCCCTGAAAGTGGTCAATCATGTTGAACAAGGTATAGACCCTAAAACTGGTCTTCAAATTATTTTTTAATGTCAGTTTATATTTAGTTTAAAACATTAAAAAACTATTTAACATTAACGTAATACTTCTTTCTGTCATTTCAACACATATTATTTTGACCTCCACACTCAGTTCTTGCAATAGAGCTAATTGCGGCTTGTCAGGCACTGGAATTTCACCGGCCTTTGAAGACCACAGCACCACTGGAGAAGGTTCACAAGTTGGTGCGCTCTGTAGTCAGGTAGTCATTTTTAAAATGATATTTATTTATGTTTTCAAAAATAAATGACATTTCCTAGTGATGCTATCATTATGCTGGTTTAAGATCATGAGCAAAACATATTTTTTGGTTTAGCGTGCAGTTAATGAACTGTAGCTGCTTTCACTTTATCATATGAACATCTTCTTCCCCTTAAAGCTTCTCTAACTAATGCACGAAAGTAGCCATTAGATGGCGTTAAATTCGGATTAAACGATCTACAACTACTTACTACGTTTGCAATATCAGCAGATGCTTTTACATAAAGTGAATTACAATTACATTGAAACACTAATTTGGAGCAACTGAAGGTTAACCTGGCTGCTTGTCAGAGTGGAACATACATTGGTGCGAATACAGTAAACACCTGAACAGGTCGGCAGTCTGTTGCAGGGTACAGAGGCAAACACGGGACAATCTCAGTATCAAGTATTAACCGGATTTCATGTTTTCGGAATGGGACATGGAGAGAACATGCAAACTCCATACTGAAAGCTCAGGGTTGCCTTACCTGGAACGGGATAGTCAGATTGTGCAAAATTAGCTATCCTTAAACCATTAAATATTATAATTTTAATTCTGGCATCTGTTATTAGGCCATGGGATAAAGACCGTGTCATGAGCTCTGATATTGAAGCAGCACACAAACTTCTCCAGGAGGAAAAAGTATACACACCTTTTACACTTCTGACAATCTACCACCATTGAATAAGTGTAATGTTATTGCTGCTAATACTTCCACTTCATCTGCTGAGTGATAATTTCTGTGTGTAGGTGTGGGAGACAGTGTTACCCTATATGGAGCAGTACAAGCAGAAGCATGAATAATATCACACTTCTCCTGACTGAAATCAACAACTTTCCTTTTTCGTCTTTGAAAGATTATGATTATTATTAAAGTTATTATAAGACGTTACCAGTTTATTACCTGTAGCACTTCATGTGAATGCTGTATTAGTAAAAAGTCTGATAATGTGTTAATTTCTCTGACTTGTACCTCTTCATTATCAGTACCTATTTTTAAAGTTGTAAAGTTGCTTTGAGACAATATCTATTGGAAAAAGCGCTATAGAAATAAAGTTGACTTTTAACTACAGCTAATGCAGCATCACAAGAAGGATCTTAAAAAAATTACTGTCTGTACTTATGAGCTTGCAGGCAATCGTCATTGCTATTATAAATATGATTCATATAGAAGAGACAAATGCTAATGGGTGGTTTGGAATGAACTGGTCAGAATGCTTGAAATCAGTAGTCCAACATATTTTTAGACACACAGTATATTTTTGTCTGTATAAATGACATACAGAAAGAAATTAAATGTCTTTATTTTTGATGGGAGTCATTACACACAAAAAAAGTGTCTTACATATCAGAAAAACAACAAACAAGTTACCTATCCTTCACTAAGGGTCCACATCAAGGATAGTGGACCCTAATTCAGCCTCATGTTCTCTCAGCAACTGGGTCTTCATGGTGTTATACTGTAGAATAAACTACAGAGTATGAGACTCAGCTTTCTTGTAGAAGGTCATAAGGGGCTCCTTCAACTACCTGATGCTTATCTTCCTGCTTCAACAAAGTATTAGCATTAGTATATGTTACTAAGCAAGAATATTGCATTACAGTTGTACCTTGCAATATTAATTGGTTCTGGAAATAGTGTCGAGTTTTAACATATTTTAATCAATAATGACGTTTGGGGAAAGATGTTACTGCATCCATTACACCATAGAGCAGTATAGATTATTACACATAATACACATAATAACAGTTACAAATCAGTTGTGGTTAAATATCTACTCCTGTAATCATTTGAACAACACTAGTTAGACATCACATCAAGTGTCACAACTGTGCCAATGCAGGTAGTAATACACAATTGTAAACAATGGAATGAGAATGGAATGGAATCTACCGAACACACTTGAACTTCACAGATGTGCCAAAACTTCCAAGTCAATACACAACTTTATATGGATTAAACATTACCACAATTGTGTCTAGTCTAATTTTCATTCTATTTCGGTTTCTGAAGCTCTCAGAAACCGAATGAATATTACATTATTTTTAAGTTGACTTACTAGACAGTAAGGATAGTAAAATAGTACAGGATAGTAAGGGTTGCACAAACAACCATATAAAATTCTGTCTGGGTCGTCAGATCCTTAGATTTCTGAACACAGCTTTGGTGTAGACTTTTGAAAGAAGTTTAGTGTTCCTTTGTCCTGTTTTTAGTACATTAATTCATTTCAACCTGTATTTTCTGTTATACTTTGTTTCAGTAAGAACACGAGTTATAATATAAGTTTAAAAGTGAAAGTGGCAGAAATGTATACTTTATGCTTTCAAAGTGAAGTTGACTGGAAAGATCAAGTGTAATCATCCGAATGACTTCTCAAATTGGTCAAGTTTAAAAAGATTTGTTTTTAGGGGACCCGTACAAAGCCAGTGCTTTTTTGTATTAAGTACATTATACAATTTTTAATGCAAAAGCAGCACAGTCAGCAGAAAGCAGTTTTGCTAAGTGTCGTGTGAAACATTAGCAGCAAAGTTCACTAAGCCTCACAATAAACAAAGTGCAACATGTTTATAAAAAAGGCTTATTTATGATTGTGTTACTTACAAATTCATCTTTTTCTGGAAGTTCTGGAGTACTGGTGGCAGATGTAGACTCATACATAGGGTTACTGACATATGGAGTAGATTCAGGTGTGCTTGCATCTTCCTTCTCATCTTCCTGAAAGCAAAAATACATTTACATATATCAAATATAAAGTAAACTTCGAATTCATAGCTGACATCTCTATTTGAGCCACTTCCATTAAATCGCTATCATTTTAAAATCTCAATACTACTACTACTAATAGAATAAAATTTAAAATCACTAATATTGAGGATGAAATAAAACAATTATGAAGTAAAAACCCAGGCATTATCAAATTTACTGTTCAAAAACTCTCTTAAAGAAAAAGGTTTTAAGTCCATTATAAAAACTAGGGTCTGTGTAGCCCTCAGATATACAGGATGAGCATTCCAAAGATGAGGGTTGGGAACACAGAAAGCTTGTGAGTTTGGGCCTTGGAATATGCAGGAAGTTAGTGTGGTCAGAACAAGGGAATGCAGAGTAGATTTTGAAGTAAAAAGTTATTTGCGGTTGGAGGTCCACCTTGTTTGCGGTGAGGAAGGAAACCTTGTATTCAACCATAAAGGATTCAGGAAAGTGTAAATGTAGCTGTGCAACAACAAGCTTATTAAACGCCTTTTAATATCAGCGATCTAGCCAACACATCGTTTTTAGTAAATAAGATAATATTAAGACTTACAGAAAACAGTTTAGATTTCAGATTCTAACTTCATCCCTGATTATCAGAAAGTTACTAACGAGGCATCACCGCCGAACATTAGTTTTATGAATGGTCATGGTAACATACAGGGTCTATTAATTTTGTTCACCCCAAAACTTCTATCTACAGAGAAATGTAATGAATTTGAGAAATTGGATCTGTGAAAAAAATCTGAACTATTAGAATGTCCATCATCACCATGCAAATGTTAAAACCAGGCGATGCTTTCAGGCGATGCTTTCAATTTATTACAATTAAGTCAATCTATTCAGTTAAGTCAGCAGCTTTTCAAACTCCAGTGATACTTTGATAAGTTTCAGTCAGGCTTTCACCATCCAAAATTAATAATTAAACAATGTATAAATTGTAGATCAACATCTACTTACACGACATACCTTAAAATAATGAAACTGAAATGGTTTGGTTTGCTTCTTGTAGAAATGATATGCAACAAATGCAGCAGCAACAATGAGTATTATTAGCAATAAAATCCCAATCCCCATCCCAGCTTCATGTGCCTGAGGGAGGGACTGTGGTAAAGGAGGTGGTGCTTTTAGTGGCCCCTGAAGTACATGGATAATCCCATTGGATGTTAGAATATTTGGTTCAATGATATAACGATCATTCACATATCCAGAAGAGATCTGATGAGGAAAATCAAGAGGGAAATTAGGTAAGTAGTAATACTTCTAATGACATCATACAAGTCTTGTTCCATAAACGCTTAACAGTTAACACATCATTATACTGTTTTATGTCAACCATGCATTTTACATGGCAGTGTTGTGGAACAATAATATCAAGTCAACATGCAGCATATGTGTTGAAAGATGTGGTTGAGGAGCTCGCATTGCAGATCATGTACACACATACATGTTGGTCGTCTTTTGATAATGTGTAAATACAATTATACAAAAACAGACTTTAATTGGTTTCAAGCATTACGTATATTTTAATCGTACCATTTTCTGAATACAGACCACAGTATAGGTTTATTGGAATGATTCTTATTCATTTGACTTACCGATGTTTGAGGGCTTTGTAGACTAGGGATGCCTTTTACAATCAATGTCTGTCCCAAATAAGACCGGATGTGACTGACATTGATGAGATCCTGCATTTGTAGAGCTCTACCATCCAACAGGTGGTGCTCCAAATCCCTGTAAGATAGTGTCTGATAGGGAGAGAGAAGAGTGGCGTACCTATATTTTATTTTAAGAATACACCAATCAGGCATAGCAACAGTACACAAGACAATCAAATCAATAATACATCAACTTTGAGGATAAAATGTTTACTCCACACCTGACATATAGCACCTCTTAGGTGGAGTGATTTATAAAAAAATCAATGTTAATATGTAAGCCTTCCTAATTCGTGGCACAATAAAAAAAAATCATGAACAATTTGAAGTCTTACTTCATTAATTCATTTAGATGAAAAAAGACAAATTATTACAAATTATTATATATTTAATTATGTGTATTTTACCCGTTCCTGTCGTTTCCGACTCGCTACCGATCCCCAGAGTTATTCAGCAATTATATTTTTATACAGTAGGTTGCCAGGTCATTTTCCAACCCCGTATCGCTACAGGGATCTTTTTTTTGAAACTACAAAACAATTTTACCTATTTCCGATCAACCTAGTGCATGTTTTTGGATTGTGAGAGGAAACCGGAGTACCGAAGGAAACCCACGCTGACACAGGAAGAACGTGCAAACTCTGCACAGAAAGTCCCTGGGCCGACCCGGGGATCGAACCCGGGACTTCTTGCTAACCACTTAGCCACCATGCCGCCACATATTTTCAATAGGCCAAGCAAAGATGCAAACACCAAATGTTGAACCAAACTGGTCAAATCTGGTCAAGATTTTAATCATTGAGTGCATTATATTAATGTAAAACAAGATAGTGATTGCTAAGTGCTGTGGAGATGATTTGCTGTGGGGTCTGGATTACTTCTGTTAACGGGAAAAACAGTGAATTCTGGTTTCAGAAATCTTGAACCCTAAAAACTCATAAACTCGGCTGTGACTCAATTTTAAAAAGTGGAATAAAACATTTTTTACACATAGGGTTATTGCCCACATGCAGTGCAATTAATTGTTAAGTTTATGCTCACATATCTATTACAACTACCAAACGGTACTGGTCACACAGAACGGGCTAAAACTAACTAGTTATAACAGATAGGATATAGCCGTTTTGACAGCATATGGTTCATCAAGGTATATATTTACATTTAGCTTATAGTTGCTTTATCCAAAGCAACTCACAGGCGTGACGGTTGCTAAAGGGCCTTACAGTGGATTCTAGCACATTGAACTAGTGCCCTTCAAATTACTGGTCCGGGTACCCTAACTATGTAATGCACGTACAGTATATCAATGTCAGCAAACATGTTCATGACATTTTTTAAAATATCAAAATAAATTTTCAAATAACATTTGTAATGTGTATAATGTTACAGATTAAAATATATTTAAAAACATTCTTAAATACAATCATAAAAACAGCTGGCAATACATAGGTGTATTTGAAACTGTTGTTGTTCAAACCCAGCCATTGTGTAATTGTAATACAAAAAGCGAATTATCACCTCATTCTCATAGAGCCCGTTGTTGTCAGGGACAAAAATAGTGGCCTGGGTAGTTATGTTGCTGAGGCGCTTCAAAAACTCTTCTCCTTTTGTTGAACTTCTGGAGTAGTTTAAGATTTGCTGCAGAAAAAAATAATGTCAAATATTTGTTTTATCCACCATGACAAAAACTAACAATGGAACTTTATTTAATTACAATGAACATTGTTCAGTATTTTATTCATAGTAGACTAATGAGAAGTCTTGTAGTGCGTAATGTTAATGTTTTTATGCTACTGTACTTACAGACAGAAAGTTGGAAAAGTTAGGCTTAGCAGTAAGAACTTGCAAGAGGTTTCCAATGCACATTAATCCATCACCAATATAGCCGATCTTACACTCACAATTGACATCTGGAACACACACACAAACACACACACCACACCTATTCAGTAAATATACACATTTCCGATTGTTAAGAAATTAAAGTGAATACGTTTCTCAAACTCTTACCTTTTACCCTATAGCAGAATGTATCCCAAGTCTTACTCAGATTTGTTTGAGTACCATAGTCTACAATACCCACATGGCCAAAACCACATGTAGGTCGGGAATAGCTCATAGGATAGGCAACCCGTGTCTGTGCTAGCCACCCTGCAGAACACATGCTATATCCTGCCTGCAGAACACACGGTGTCGGTCACAAACAATCCATACATGGAATTATATTTGTAGCAAGTTATTCACATAGTACATCAGAACAAACAAACTTTATTAAACAAACTACCAGTGAACTGAGAGTGTAACTAAGTCACACATTCTGGGACAGACAGCAAACTGTCCGTTCATTTAGACACATACCTTTAAATCTGTAGTAATAAAAAGCTTGGAATAATAACACATAAAGAGTTAGAAACTGTAAGAGAGATTATATATCATTTAAACCAGCTCAAATGACAAGTAATCAGAATTCCAAATCTGTGCATCGTAGAACCATTGCATACTATGATCCATCAATTCATGAACAGAAATTAGGAAAAATTAATTTGGTAAAAAATGTTTACACATGCAGTTGCTTTTCAGATTAACGTTCCCAGTTAACAGGAAACGTTCCCACAATTTTCAAGAACGTTATGTAAAGTTCTCCTAATGTTATGAGAAAACGTTCTCATATTAGAAAGCATTCTAATAAACATTTTTAATTAAAAAAAATGTAAACAACCAAATTGGAATCATTTGAGATTGATACAATTCCAATACATCATTCTTAAAATGCAAATGCATAGTTAAGAAATGTTAAGAGAAGTGGACAAAACAACATTCCCAGAACCAAAATGTTTAGTTTTAGAAACATTCTTAAAACGTAAATTTGTTATCTTGTCCTTCCAACCATTTCCTAAAAACCGGAACATTATGTACTAACCCCAACCATTCTATACTAATACACCATACACAGTGTATGTAGTTACAGTAGTTGCAGTAAAATAGTTTCATTATGTAGTTTCAGACTCAGTTTGTTTAGTCATCAGCGTTCTTGAGTTTGTACATACCTGCTGTGCATATGAGAGCTGTGTATAAGTAGCAATAGTGCCTCCTTCCTGTTTGCAAGATTCTTGGGCCTGAGTGTAATTTAGTTTGTATGAACCCAAAGGAGAACGGTAATGAAAAACACCAACAGTTTTATCTGTAAAAAAAAAAAAACTTCCAAACTTATGAAACTATAAGTGCTTTGTGAGTAATGGTGTGTAGGTTTAGTTGTTTAAGCCCTAAAATATGGAACATTTGTATAATGTTATACAATATTAATACAATGAAATGTTACATCCAAACTAAAATTATTTCCATTTAAGCAGACTTACAGCTCAGTTTAATTGACTAAAACGTAATGAAATAAACATTTTTGTTTTGTCTAAAGTGATTGGTTCAATATAAACATTTTCTTTCTGCCACTCCTGTACGTAGGTGTTGCACGGCACAACTTGTCTACATAATGCAGCAATGTTTTGATGGATGTACTTTCTGATATAGGATTAAGCTTTTAACCTCAGTATGGCATTGTAACTGAGAACCCAGTGATAAGTGGGCCTCAAAAAATGGTTATTTTTAAGGGTGGCCCCTTAGACATTCATTGAGATACATTTTTTAAATACAGATGCTCAACCAGCACAGCTAAACTCTTAACTCTAAATCCACAGAGCTATTACACAGCAATTATTCAAATATTCTGTATTATTTTTTATGTTAACAAGATAAAAAAGGGCCTTTTCTACTTCTGATTTTATTTATATTTATTTGAATAGGCACAACAAAGATATTTATGGCCTGTTTTCTTCTTAATTAAATTGTGCCATTGATTTAGAAGCAGACTGTAATGAAATATTACAATACTGACCCTGGTAGTGCAAGTCGGAGCACTGTGCATCTGGATGGCACTGGCCATTATCCACCATACAGCGATCTACTGGAAGCACCTTCAGTTCACACATCAGCCCGTCCCCAATGTAGTTAACTTTACACTCACATTTCCTCTTTTTCTGGGGTTTAAATACACATAAATGTAAATCAATAAATATATTATAGAATGAAGTACATGGTATAATCTTTTAACATTGCTTAATGCTTACATTTGCTTGCTTGACTGAATGACTTGGGAATCACCTCATAATTAGCAAATCTATAGTAATGTCAATTATTTAGCAACAGAATGATAAATAAGCTGATGTATTCATTCTTTAGGTCATGTAGTGTTAGAGATACATTAACAACCACTGTTCTTTTATAAAGTAAACTATTGAGATAAAATAAGAATAGCTTTTTTACAGGTCCAGTCAGGGTGCAGATGGCATGCTCATGGCAGCCTCCATTGTCCTCTTCAACACAGAGGTTCACCGGTGAGCACACATAACCATCTCCAGTGTAGTCTTTCAAACAGGTACAGTTCACCTTCTCACCGTTCTGGGAACATTTAGCATTCTCAGAGCAGCCTCCATTCCAGAACTTGCACAGGTCTGTCACTAAAAACAAAGCAAAGTGATTATTGCAAACTTTTATGTGGGTTAGATCGTCACTGTGCATCTATTATTATATTTGGTTTGTTCCAGTGACAAGATACGACTTTCCTTTACACACCCATTAAACTACAGTTCAATTCAGTATCTCCAGTTAAGCTGATTGCATGTTTTTGGACTGTCTTTATCACAAATTGGATTTTATTTTCTCACTGTTTAACAGAAAGCGTAACAACTGCTAATCCAAAGCAACGTACAATTACAATGAAACAATTGTGCAATACTCTACTTGTATTTTAATATAAAATTTTTATGTTGAAAATTTTTACATTTTTAAATCTCTATTTTAACATAATGCATATTTTGTAACAGTTTTTATTTTGGCATGGCTGAGCAGTCAAAAGCATTTCACTGCCAACTGGACCATGTGTGACTATGTATGTGACAAATAAACCTTGATTTAATTTGTGGTTTAAGGACCTTGTTTAGGGACCCAGAGGCAACTTGGAGGTACTGAAGCGTGAACCAGCGACAGTCTCTAACCCATTACCCTAACAACTAAGTCATCACTTCCTGTGTTTTGATATAACATATCTGCAACTGATTATTGCCAAATATCATTAATCTACTTTCTAGCTCTGATTCAAACATTTTACCAAAATTAGCACTTAAGAATATGATTTTGACAAAAAAAGCAACAAAAAATATAAAAAATGTGATGCATTTAGACATTGCAATTTACATGACGTGACAGAAAGCACGATGAATTACTGATAGAAATATTAGAAATATTTGAATGCCACCAATTCATAGCATAAAAAATTATTTACATGACACTTTTATAGTAAACCTGCATAATTACTTATTTTCCATTAAGAACAGTTTACCTGTGCAGGACATTCCATCTCCCTCGTAGGAGGGCTTACATCTACAGGTGTTGTTCAGGGTACAAACTGCCTTCTCGTGGCAAGCAGGCAAGCACACAGGACCATCTGCTACAGAGTTAGAAAAGCACCATATATATGTGGGTGAATCTGGAACAATCCGCATTCAAAATAAACAAAATATATAAATGTTTTAGTTTGATGCATACCTAATTTGTGCTCACAATGTGCACCGGCCCAGCCCTCATCACAGAAACAGGAACCAGTGCCTTCTCGACCCGCATCACATGATCCATGGTCAGTACAGTTACATTCTATCGAGACAGAACATCAACAAGTTTTACATTATGAACTCTTAGAACTTAATACATACATATCTTTAAAATATTGTTTTTACTGAATGAGCACCTTTGCAGTCGGGTCCATAGCGACTGTCTGTGCAGAGTTCACAAGCCACTCCATAAAACCCACTGTCACATGTGCAGGTCCCATTGCCGAGATGATCCTCATCACACTGACCATGATTACTGCATGGAGATCCAGAACCTCCAGGACAGGCTGAAAATTTTTTAGAAAAAGTAGAAGACATATTATCGTTTGTGTGGCCAAAGCCACACAAACGATATTAAGTATATTAAAATTGAAAGATGTTAACTGTCTTTCAATCCAGATTAAAATCCAATGCATTGTCAAAAAGTATTTTTGTGGAATAATACTCCGGGGATCCAGGTTCACTCCATGTTCATGTTCGGCTTGTTGTGACTTGTTCGCTCACTCTTTCTTTCTTACTACATTTCTGCTGCAGGTACCATTGAGCAGACTTAATTAATCATGTGCAGCTTTTTTTTGGTGACCAAACGAAACACAAAAGCTTGCTAAAAACATCTGCATGATCCCCAGGACTTTTCTGTATTGCATGAACACTGGTTAAAAAAATGGTTATACAGAGGTTTTTCAAAAAATATCATACTATTAACTCATTGCTCTGTTACTTAAGAATGTTAAAAATAAAAGCATCAATTAACTACAGACAATTTATTTTGTAATGTATTTTGAAATAAGATAAAAAGCCTTTATCTTAAAAGCTTCCTCACAACCTGATGGAAATCAGATCCAGACTTTAAGCTCTCTTAAATAGCACCAAATACTACTCGTGCCATTTTCACCCTTCAAAACTAAAATCAAAAATCTAACAGTTCATTCAAAGTTTTGAAGATCACTTATACAGTATTGAGCCGCTTACCAAGACAATCCCTGCCAAAGTAACCCAAGCAGCACTTGGGCTTCCACATGACCATAGAGCATACAGACTGACATCCAGAATTGATGGATAAGGAAGTCCTTGGAAGGTCACATTTCTTTGTTGTCTGTGTGAAAACATAAGTTTTAAAGCAACTTTTTAAAGTGTCTTCTCCTGTAAACTTCTTAAACATAATTAAGGTCTGGTGGACCCCATGTAACTTACAACAACACTGTGAACAAGGCATAGCTTTGTCATGTCAGTAAGTGTGTGCCATGCTATGTATCCATGCTGAAGACTAGCAATGCATTAAATGTTCAGCAGATGCTTTTATCCAAAATAGAACAAATAGAACAGAACACCATTTTGAACAATTGACATTAATTAACCTTGCTCAGGGGGCCGACAGTGTAATATTGGAAGCAGTGGAGCTTGAACTGTTGATCTCTATTCCAGTACCTTAACCAACTAAGCCAGCAGGACAATTATTATCTTTAATTAACTTGGCTGCATATTTTAAACTTAAGGAGGAAAATTAAATCCCCTGACATGTGTACTGCACACTGAAAGGAAATGGACTGCCACATCTGGGACTAAAGCCCATGACCTTCTTGATGTGAGATGACAGTGCTAACTACTTGCCCACCATGTCTATCTTAATGCTGGTGAATAAGTTGATAAAATAAGTAGGTAACATAAGTAAATGTGTTGCACCTGTCCCAACTTTTGAGAATTTGCATGCTCAAAATGTTTCATTAAAATTGGGATTAATTCGACTATAAATATTAAAGTATCAGAGAAAGAGCATCTTTGTTATTTAAGAGAAAAGTAAAGAAAACATACCGTTGGTTTGGCTACTGCAGGGCAGTCAAAGATTTTAAAAACACACTGCTTGCATGGCATCTGTTAAAGAAAACAATGTCAATAGTTTTAGTGATTCAACTTATATTGAATTTAAGATTATTTAAATCTTACTGTGATTTCTACAACAGCTTTCTCATCACAGCGTCCTCCAACACTTGGTGGTGTTAGCAAACAATCAATTCCATATACAAGGCCCTCAGTGAAATCTAGGTTCCTCTTCACGATTTGACAGCTTTTATCATTGATATACAGGTCCCCCTAAAAGATGTAAAAATACATAAGGTTGTATTGTAAAATAATCCAAGTGGCATTTTAAAGTTATCAATGCGCTCTTTTGTATGCTGAAAGAACACATATTATACATGTGCTGTTATGAATGATACATGTTGTTTCTTTTATTTGGCAACCAGAAGGAGTCCTGTTTTTCAGAGCCAAGTGTCTCATTAATCCTTGCAATTACTATTTTTCAATGTACACTAAAAATAATATGGTTTGAGACATGTGCAAGATGCAAGGTTGCAAGGTTCTGTTTTGCAGTTGTCCTCCCAATATAACGCATCCAGCAGACTCCCACCAAAGTTGAGGAAAGCGGGACTGTCACACATTCCCTCCAACACGTGTACAGAAGCCTACTGCATTTGTTCACCTGTACGAGGTTAGTTCATACATAAATACATTAATTTATTCATATATTATTATATACTGGACCATCCGAGCTTCCTAATTGCAAGATATTGAACCTGGCAGAAGAATACTGTGGCTATTTCAGTTTACTTTGGGACTTTACAATAAAAAAAATGAAAAACTTTAACTTGTAAAGTATGTAATGGTGTTCACAGCCTAGATATGAATAACACAAATGTTCACACCTCCAAAAGTCATTTACATTCATGCAGATGATTTTGAGTTGGAACAAAACCAATATCTCAAAAATTCACAAAAATATTAAAAAGTAAAAAAAGGTTTCAACATGGTTTCATATTCTGTTCAATCACTCACTATGTGATTTTCTCCAACACAGCCTGTAGAGACATCAGAGCCCTGAAGAGTCTTTATTGAATCATAATGCATCATATCTGCAGACTGAACCTAAACCAGACACACACAACCAATTTACCACACCGAAAAGAGGTCCAAAAAAGAAACAGTAGTTAACAGGTGGCCACGTCCATGATTGGCTAAGGCTCAGATTCACATTGGGAGCAAAGGTTGGTCCACACGGTGCAGAACACCAGCAAAATAAAGAACCAACTCATCAATTTATATACAGTATCACATTCTTATGGGTAAGCTGTAATCTAATGGGTAAGGTACTTAACTTGTAATCAAAAAGGTCAGTGATTCCAGTCTCAATATCAACCCATTGCTGCTGTTGGACTCTTGAGCAACTCAAGAAACATACTTTCTGTTTACTTTTATTGTAAATAGACTAAAGCATCTTAATGACACTGGAAAGTGTGGAAATGTAAAAGATTTGCTTTGTCTTCAGTCAAGTAAGAATCTGTACATCTGAAACATTATGTCAATTTCAAAACAGTTGTCATAAATACAGTGTCAGCACTAGATGCATCTTTCTTTACCTTTTTGTCTCGGACAATGTGGTACTCAAGATATTCTACAAGTTGGGCTCGGTTATGCAGACCATACAGAAAGTCCTTCTGTTTCTGAGGTAAAGCAGCCATGGTGCTGTCAGTGGGCAAAAACAAAGTAACTGGCTGATGGAGAGGGTCCTGAATGTGCTTTACCACACTTGTATCCTAACAACAATAAGATATGCTTGTTTAAATATTAACAAATAATTATGCTGTCAATTTTCATCATGATTTCATCAGTACAAACCTCAAGCAGCTTGAAGAAAGTCTTGAAGCCATGTTGTTGTGCTAGATCCTTGAGACTGGGCTGTCCAGGGAAACAAAGGATCAAATAAAGCGAATAACTGTATTGATTCAATTACTTTGCCTAACGTCTATGTTTCTATCATCAACACCAAACGTACTCATCACTTCCTCATCTCCCTTGTTTCCTTCACCATTATGCCCATTGACATATGGACCAATCACCACTCTCTCCTACCTGAGAATGCTCTCAACCATTAAAGTCTCTTCAGAATATTTCTTTGCTCTAATTTACCGCCGATTATTTGCACTAATTAGCTACCGACAACATTCACCATTATAATAGCTTCAAACACACCACCTTATCGAAACACACCAAACCTCAACAACATTCTTGGCATATTTCTCCTTCAAGACCGCCTGACCCCATGTTGCTTCCCATCCACACATGATAGAACAGTGGAAACCCTGCACCAATGTTTCAAGTTTTTCTAGCTTTCCACATTGTCTCTTGCAGACAAAATGTATCATGTTTGCATGCAATTGTGTCTAGCCTCTGTCCTATATTCCTTACTTTTGAGATCTCTATCTGTTTCCTCACATGCTTCTCTCCTCCTCATCTACAGACAGTTACCCAATTGCTGCAAGTACCCTATTACCCTATTCCCTAGTACAGCTGGTGGTCGCTGCTAACCTAGGCCGCAACCAATGAAGTTTGGGGAAATTAATTATGAAGAACTTGTTTTATTGATTTGGCAAATGATTTATGGCAATTTAAGTTTGATTTATCTGAGCACGGGACCGGCAAAAACACTATATGTATGTACAAGTAGGGATTTATTATTACCACAGTTACTAATGTTGTGATGACCCATGTCTGTGAGCTACAGAAGAAATGAAAAACTTACTGTCTTTGTAGTGTTCATTTTGCTCATTTTCTCATAACTGGGAGGAAACAGAAACGTATCAATCTCATAGAAAATCCCATTGACACTTTCTTCATCACTGTACACAACTTTCACCTTGTTATTAATATAAATTGTGCCCTGTGAAAACAAATGTTTCAGTTTTAAAATGCAGCATGGCAGTACATGAATTGAAACTGATTTTTCATGATCTGGTTTGACACGTGTACCGCTGAATAGGAAACAGTGATCATTTCACCACTGAGTGTGGTGAGGTTGCGAGGTTGCATGAAGTCTTCAGGACGTAGGCTCTGGCATGACACAATGTGGTACAGGATTGCAGATTTCCCAGCTTTATCGAACATGCTCTTGTTCTAAAAATGGAATAATGTAAAAAGAGAAAGAAGACAAATAGGTTAAGGTTAAGACTGACCTAACAATCCACTGATTTCTTTGTTTTATGTCTTTCAATTAATGTATATAACTTTTGTATATACATTTTCTAAAGAATATCAGAATGCACAAACTTGTAAGACAGATTCATTCTGGAATGCAATTAACATACGTAACTTAAAACAGACATTTAACATGCAACTGATTTTAGTGATGACACACAATGATTTTGACAATAATAGCATAGATACCTAAAGAAATTCAGCTTATGTCAGCATATGGAAATAACTATTATTAAACATTTACATTATGTGACTCATATATTAATCATAATGGGTTCAGTTGATGCCTTTCAATATTGTCAGTATAAGATGGTGAACAGGTTTTTCTTAAAAAAATTTAATCTACAGTTTTAGTAAATACAATTGGTTTGTTGTCACAATGTATTTAACTATTTTAAACTAAACTAAAACAAAAAAAGATTTAAACAACAAAAAAAGAACTGATCTTACTAACTAAATAATTGCTACAAAAACAATAACACCAACAAAATTAGCTTACCGTTAGGTTTTTAAATGCTTTACTATTGGGAACAAATACAGTGTATGGACCCCGTCCTTTAAGAAATGTCATCTGAGCCCTCTGAAAATATATACAATATATTTATCATTTCAAAGTATGTTAGCAAATTTGATTAAGAACATTTTATTCTGGTTTATTCTTAGTTTTAAACATTTAAACTGCACCCACCCCAAATTATTAGAGTAAAGAATACTTTTTCACCACTGTGAATCTACAAACAAGGTAATTCTTCAGCCAGCAGATCACAAGTACCCCAATTAAGTAAACAAAAATATGTACAAAGATTTTCAAGCATTTAAGTTTTCAGAATCTCTACACTGGCGTCTTAGCAGAATATTCTTCTGCAGCACCTAGGCTGTTATCATTTCAATAAAATGCACTTCAGTTCTTTTCTGAACAATTTATTGTTTATTTCATAAATATATTGTAAATGTATTGTTTATAATGTCTGTACTTACAAGCAAACGAAAGTAAAAGTCAATCAGATTCCTGTTTTGTATTTCCTGCAGTCATACAAAATTAAATGTCAGTTAAACTAGAAATTCACGAATGCCATTTACTTATGCAGTGCATGAAATAACTCTACTAACCTGCATAATGCTTCCTTTGCATTTTAGCCCATCGCCAATACTGGTTTTTGGACAAGTGCAGTTCCTTTTTCCCGGTCCCACCATTGTACACATAGCAATTCTGTGGCACCCTCCATTTTTCTAAGAATGAGCAAAATACACAATCACTCAAAACAACAAATCATTTATGTATTTTTTTCTTTTATAGTGAACTTTTTGTTGTATATGCACTTTATAATTTTAATACATTCAGGGTCAAAATAATTAATTATATATTTCTCTAGAATAAAGCTTTTTTTCAAATTAAAATTGTATTAGATTTTATGTAATTACTTCATAAGTTAAAGTAAAAAAAAAACTTAATGATACATATAAATTACAGTTTCAGGCAACATTTGAAACCTTACCTTCTTACACACATTAATTGGAGCACATGCTTTTCCATCCCCAGAATAGCCAGGTTTGCACACACAAGTGGACTATAAACAAACCGAAACAAAAAGCTTTTGTGTTTTTTGTTATAAGCTTTTGTGTTTTTTGTTATTCATTTATTTCCCTACCTGTGTATTTGTTTATTATACATACATTCATCCATTCATTCATTATTTAGTTTTACTAAAGCTTAATCATATTTTGGGTCACAATGGGACACACACTAGACGAATACACTAAACACATGAATAGGCCACTGCACATGTACACACATACACACACACAAAACACATGTCGTCTTTAAGACAGTGTCAAAATAGAATAAAACCTTTACTATTATTGAAATAAGTAAGTAATATTTTTATGGCATCTTTTCAATAGGGAAAGAGGCAGCAGTATTGAACAAATATACTCCACCTAGTACTAAGTACTGCATATTTATAATAATATTATTGGCTAATAATGCACGTACAAAAATCATTGGCAAAAACATTATAAATAGTTTGTATGTTTACCTTGTTTGGACCAGTGTGTACGCAATCTGAATTGTTACTGCAGCCTGCATGGCCATCCAGACAGGGATTAATTGCTTGGAGTGAACATAAAGCAAACAAAGAACAAAGTGCATCATTACCTCAATGAATTTCATAAGCATAGATAGTTGAACGATCAACAGAAGACAGTACACGTACACACACACACTTGTCCATCTCCTGCATAGCCGAGGTTACAGACACATTGCCTGCGTCCTGGCTGAGTTCTTTTACATACTGCATTTGGGGAGCAGTTGCCATTATTTTTTGCACATGGGTCGACCGCTAAAAGCAAACACAGTCATTAAAGATCAGGTTTTCGGAAATCACTATGTAACAAGAAGGCTGCAGAGCATACTTCATTAAGTTCCATACCAAAACCAAGGTCAAAATCAATCATAAAATAAACCTCATTACTTTTACATTTCTTAGATATACATGATTTGTGTGTTAATTTAAAGCAAATTAAATCTACATTATATTCTCAACATTTATAACATACAGTAAATGCAAAAACAATGCCTAAGCAATTTAGGGTTAAATACTATGCTTAAGGTCCCAAACAGAGATCATGCTCAAGGGCAAATCTGTTACTAGATATGATTTATTTGGTATGAAAACGTTACATTAGTGGTAGTCAAAATAAATGAACCCTGATATTAAAAAGGTTACGTTGTGCTGCTATGGAAAAGCACCTACCTGTGCAGTGTGTACCATTCCCCTCAAATCCAGCTGCACAGCTACAGTAATACGAATTATCTACTACTCTCAAAAGGCAACTGGAAATACAAAGAAATGCATCAGTGCTTGGTAATATAATAAATAATTATTAACATTTTGACCTAATTCGCCAATTGACCGTTTCAAGGTTTTCATTCATTTTAAAATGCATCTGCCATTTGTTCTTTGATCCTGGCTTTTCTTGTAATGTTGCTTTAGATCAGGGGTCATCAAACTACAGCCAGGGGCTATTACACTGCACGTAGCTGACCAGACTCTTTAACTACAGCAGCATTGTAAGTTAGGCTCTCAAATCGAGTCTTCCCCCATTACGAATACTACCATGTTTAACTTTATTTTGTTACTCTCTTTATTAATATCGGCATGCTTAAAATACCACACATCCAAATAATATGACAACATCCTAGTGATGACTAATTCATTTTTATTTTAGCTGCACTTACTTTGCACTTGAGTGGCACTTTCCTTCACATAAATCTGACGTAATGCCTGAAAAGAATTCCAAATAAGATATTTTTAGTAAGAATGAAAATAAATTGTGAAAATGATTGTTGTAAATGATTCCATACGTATTGAGCAATAGATTCCTCTCCAACCCACATCACAATCACAGGTGCCATCTCCATTCAGACCACTGTTGCACCGTCCATTTTCACACTTACAGTCTGCATGGTGAGGACAGAGAAAAAGAAAAAAGGACGAATATGTATTTATGTAGCTATTAACATCATATTCTACACATTAGGTAACATTCATGGCAGGAAACATGCAAGTCACATCAAACACAGTCCTGTGGATAATTTTGTATCTTCAATTTGCCTTATCAGCATGCCCAGAGTAAACCCACACAGACCTGGGAAAAATATACAAACTCCGCACATAAAGCAAATAAATAATACAATTCTGCTGCTATGTTGAATAAAACACCTTAAAATACTACATTTCCTAGTTTATACATTGATCCAATTTGACAAATGTAAGTGACTTTTGAATTGTTAAAGATTGGGTGTTCAAATCCAGGCTCTGCTGCACAGCCACTGCTGGGTCCTTGAGCAAGACCCTTAACCCTGTCTGTTCCAGGGCGCCGTATGTCGGCTGACCCTGCGCTCTGACCCCAACTTCCAGACAAGTTGGGATATGCGAAGAGAAACATTTCGTTGTTGTACATCTGTATATGTATAATAACAAAATTTGAATAATTTAATTTTTAATTTTAAAATCAGAAGTTGCCGCTTCATTCTAACTCTCTTTCTCGCTCATCTGCCCCCCCCCCCAAACAATCTTATTTTTCCTGTTTGCATTGGTTATACTTTAACTTGTTAAGGACTTGTTTTGTGGTAAAGAGTAAAAGTTAAAATGTTTAATGATAGACATTTAAAAAAAATTGGTCACACCTTGGTCGCAGTGAACACTGTATTTGTTAGTCTGGCAGGTCTCACAGGCAGTCCCATTAAAGCCAAGATTGCACTGACACACACCAGTGCCATTAATGCCATCAACACATACACCATTACCAAAACATGGCTGGCCCTCTGGCCCTGGACAACTCTCACAGTTAGTGCCCCAAAACCCATTACAGCACTTCCGTACCTGCAGATGACATAAAAGGTTTTAGTGATTTTGAATTCCTTCCTAAACAAAACCCATAATCCAGTCAAATTACAACCCAAACATTAATGCATAATAATTCATATATCTCCAAAAAACCCTGATCTCATTTTATCGTTGAAATATAACACAAAGGCAACTCAAATTTAATGTATTAAATTTTTAGATAGCTCATGACAGTAATTTCATGAATTTTAGGGGAATTCTAGAAAAAACTATTAAGGTCATTCCTGAATAATTGCAGATCTCGTGAGGACAGGTGCTATGTGCAGAAAAGGAAAACAACTTTGTCTGGTTCCCTTTGACCTGTGATAAATAGAAACTCAAATAGCAAAGTTAGCAGAAAATATTATGAACACGCTTTGCGTCCTGTACTTTGAACTCTGTCTAAACTGGGGGCTATTGAAATTTGGTCGGTCAACTCTACTTATAAATATACTATAAAAATATACTTATAAATATAAATAAGTATGTAGAAATATACAGAACTTGTGAACATTACTATTTTCATGAATTGTATATCTCAGTTACAATGAATGAAAAAAGTACATTTATGAAAAAGTACTTCACACTTGTGAATAGAGCAAATATCATTATGAAATAATTTCTATGTTTATTCTATAATTGTTATTATTAAAAAATTATACATACGATATTAAGTTTTTCACATGAAGCTGCACAGCCGATAAAACCTCCATATTTCCTCAAAGTGTATGTACATTTTTTTGGTGAAACCTAAAAATAATAATAATCAAAACATGTTAGTACTACCATATTATAATTATGTTTATAATATGATTTTATTAAACAAATATATATATATATATATGAAAACATGTTTATATTTTGAACATCATAAAACAACAACTGTTTCACCTAAAGGGTCATCAAAAATATTTATCACTGATTTAAAAAAATAAATAAATTTAACCCTCTGACTGTTAAATACTAAAAGTCGGGTTATATTTTTAAAAAAATTAGCATTTCTGCTTAGACTATTGAATTAACTTGTATAAATAGTGATTATCAGGTTAGCGGTAGTCTAGAAGATAAGATACTGAACCAGTAATCAAAACATTATCTGTTTCCCATAGTGGGTCCTCAAACAACTTACTTTACTCTCATCCAGCTGATGATGATGAACAAAATGATGCTTTAAGAACATTCATAAAATGTTCTATTTTGTGGTTGTTAAAATATTATATTAACACTCTCAGAGCATTTTTTTCTTTTTTCTTAAAGTTATGAAAATGTTTAAGAAGCATTACCAAAATCTCATTCTGATTTAAAGAATCTTGTGTTAAATTATTTCATCTAAATGTTTCTTGTTGTTGTTATTCTGCCCAATTTTCTTTTGATATTTAGTTTACAAAAGTTGGATAATGTTCATATAATGTTATGCTGAAATAAATATTTCATAGCGGAGCAGTAGCTTAGATTGTTCATTGTCACAGCTGTAAATCACTTTAAATAAACTGCAATTAGGTGTTATAAACTGTCTCAAAATAGACTGGTTCAGTGGTGGACGAAGTGCACAGTTCATGTAGTCGAGTAAAAGTACAAATACTGAAAGTAAAAGTCCTCAATTTAGATTTTCACTCAGGTAAAAGTACAAAAGTATTTACCTTCAGATGTACTTAAGTATCAAAAACTAAAAGTATCTTGATTTATTATGATTATTTTGAAACAACATTCTTAATTTATTGACTTTTAAGTCAAACATGTAGGCTAATATAGAAAGTGTTTAGCTAACTTTGATGTTGTCTGGACTTAGATATAAAAATAAACAGATAATAAAAAAGAAAAAAATAATAACAGTTACAGCCTAATGCTTATGAGTTTATTATGTTACTATCAAATGGTAATAGTTAATCTTTCTGTGGAACCCTTCAAACCTTCAATTTTGTCCATGGTACAAGATTTAAATTTATTCTAAACTTCTTGTACAGGAAATCATTTCTCACGTTGCAGATGTACAGATGTACAATGTACATGGCGTGGGTTTCATTTTACCATTTTATTTTCCTTAGTTCCAGCTGGGCAGCGTGGCTTAGTTGGATGAAAACAGTCCATACACTCACCCTGTGTAAAATACAAAATATAATAACACATAAAAATATCCCACGCAAATATCACAACGGTTGAGCAAAGAAATAATTTGTTATGTGATAAAAATGTGTAATGTAAAACTTATTGTATTGCACTTAAGTATTGCCAATAATAAGAAAATCATTTAGACATTTGTAAGTCATACCCGAACATAGTTTCTCAAAGCTGTGTCACAGCGGTTATTAGGAATCTTTTGTACAGCAGATACTCCATGAATCACTCCTTTATCAGTGACAATATCTGTAGCAATCACCTGTGCATTATTTACAAACCACTAAAAAGAGAAAAAGAATTAATTCAAGTATTTGATTTTAACAGGGTAATATCTGTTAAGAACTAGAATACAAATGTTGCCAAATTGGAAATAATTGAAAATAAAAACAATTGAAATTGAATCGAAGAGACTTTTGATTAGACTTTTGAAGAGTTTTTGTGCTTCTTTTGTGCTTGTTTGTGCCTCTAAAAGTAAAATAAAAAATATTTGTGCTTTGTTCCCTACACATTCTCAAGTTATAATGGTATAATACTTTTGGTAGCAAACATCAGCAAAATTACAGTACAAACAAATGTTATTTGGAATGTTATAACAGGCCCGGTGGTGTCACTTTAAAAACATAAGTATCTCTCACATAACTAGAGAAATAACACTGCATGATTAATTCTTTGCAGCACAGACTAGCACAAATGTAGCACATTAAAATGAAATGGTTTTAGAGCAATTTGGACATTAATGGGGGCTAGTGATGTCACACACCTATGTAAAAATGATCAAAGCATAACATAGGTTTGTGTGTTTATGCGTTTCATTCCGTTCCTGAAAATCATAAAATGTTTGACTTACATTATTGTCAATGTGAAAAATACCCAGCTGATAGGCAAATCCAAGCATCGTGTCTTTATATAATCCATCCTGCAGGTCTATCTGCTTCAGAGTCTCACCCAGGACAATATGGTATCTTGTCACATTCACATCCTAGAAGCAATACGTATTTTGTATTTACAGATATGCTCATGAATGTATTTCCTCATATGTGCAAGTAGATTCATGACACATACCAGTGAATTTTGTCCTGTCTTGTTCAAGTAGTTTGTTATGGCATCATTTGTAGGTGCCAACACGGTAAAAGCAGGAGCTTCATCAATCTCCTCTATTAGGTTGTATGTCTAAATACAACAACAATCAATTAGGAATTTTATGATTCTCATATTTAAAAGACAAATCGTTATACTGCTTTTACTTTTTTAAGAGGAGCTAAATGGGTAGCACTGGTGCTTCCCAGCAAAATTGTCTTGAGTTTGATCACCAGGTAAAATGTAGTAAAATTTTAATAAACAAAAGGTTTATAAACTTTAAGCTACTA
>JAOUQU010075108.1:0-16443 GCA_028566735.1 Ammoglanis amapaensis
CGCCGTTCAAATTAAAAGTCCCAGAAGTCCTTTGACGAAACGCAGCGTTTTTCTTTCCTGCGACTAGTCGACCAATGAAATTTGTCCGATTAGTAATTTTTTCGGTCGACCAACGATTAATCGATTAATTGCGGTCAGCCCTAAAAATAAGCACACAATGTTGTTGTTTTTAATGTGTTACAAATTTCCATTTCCCACTTCAATGTGTTTACATGTCTTTTCTCCACCATGTGTAAAAACTCGCAGATGGAGATTGTACAGATATAAAAAGAAACCTAACCTGGCGTAATGGAACTCAATGGACAGAAGATTGTTTCAGCAAATCTTGTGACAGTAGTGTGATTGTGGCGACTCCTGTCAAGTGTCCAGAATCAGTTAAACCACCGTGCCAAAATGGACAACTACTGCAAGTAAAAGATGAAAAGGGCTGCTGTAATACCTGGTGGTGCAAGCGTAAGTCCACCTCGAAACACACACCTTTCTGTCAGGAGAACTTGTAACATTATTGATAGACTTTCATTTAGCTACGGGAAGCAGCAGTCCTCTGTAGATCACCTTTCTTTTATTAATGATCAATTATTTATTTATCCTAATTAAACTATTTGGTTGTATGTATTCCAGAACACAGCTAGATGCATGAAACACGACTCTTTTATAACTTTTATGTCAGTCATGGACCATTTGCGTATCTCCAATTCATCACAAATCTTAATAGCCAGCAGCAATGATATATTGATAGCGTTGATAATTGATATTAATAACCATGATGTCTAAAAGATTGCAATTTTTTTTCTCTTTATGCGTATAGAGTATTCCAATAATTTATACTCTATAACATGCTGCATTAAACATAAACTTCTATGAAATTCAATGAATACCTCTAAAAATAAAATAAAAATCCTGCTTAGAAAAAAAGGTTTATATTGTGGCACATATAAATTAGTCTTTAAAGTTACTTCAAATAATTGGTTTGTGGTCAGTTGGTATATTTATTGTATTGCTGACTTGCATGTAAAAGTTTAAAACCAAAAAATAAAATTCCGTGAAGCTTTTGTGACAATTGCTTTTTCTTAATCGGGATTGTTTTGCAGCACTTCACAGATGTCTTGATGCAAAGTGGCTTCAATTACTGAACACCATTTTAAGCAATTGAGGGTTTAGGGACATGTTGATGGTAGTTGTGCTTGAAACGGTGATCTCCTGGCTTATTGTTTTAATCACTAAGCCGTGATTGCCTTATATCAATAAATAAATCTTCATCAATGTTTAAACGTCTTGTCTCTATTGTGTGTTACAAACCTGCAGCCAGTACAGATTGTACAGATATGAAAAAAAATAAAACCTGGACGAACGGTGCTCAGTGGACAGAAGACTGTTTCATCAAAACTTGTAACAACAGTATGATTGTGGCGACTCCTGTCAACTGTCCAGATTTAGTTAAACCAACATGCTCTAAAGGAACACCACAGCTGGTAAAAGATGGAACGGGCTGCTGTAATACCTGGACATGTTACGGTAATTCTGTTTTTATAAAAGTCAGTAAAATAATCAGTAATTAACAAATTAACAAAGAGAATTATTGATTCGGTGGGTGTAGAAACTTTTCAAATATAATTTATTTTTCAGAATTAGTTCAGAATAAATTTTTTGTTTTTAATTAAGATAAAATAAATCAACCCTGCACTACCCTCTTATTCATTCGGGCTTGGGACCAGCACTATAATGCACTGTTTGTATCTGCCTGCTGAAGAAAGAAGAATCACCTCATGTTTGTAGGTTCTTCTGTCTGGTGCTATTCAATTAATAACCGAGCTCCATTTATTAACACGAACATTAGGAATAGCACTTTTACAATATACAAAATAGACCTTTTGGGATTTTTGAGCACTGAAACAAACTAAACGAAAAAGAAACCTGTTTTTTTAAACATTTGGTGTCCCATTTTTATTAACTAAACCAAAATCTTTGATAATTTATATTTAGATAATTATATACTATACTAATTTATTGTTGTTTCTATTTGTTTATACCTGCAGCAGGAGATTGTACCGATATACTAAACAACCGAACCTGGACTAATGGAGCTCAGTGGAGAGAAAACTGCTTCAACAAAACTTGCAACAACACTGTGATTCTGGCGACTCCTGTCAAGTGTCCAGATTTAGTTAAACCAACGTGTCTCAAAGGAACACCAGAGCTGGTAAAAGATGAAGAGGGCTGCTGTAGTACCTGGCAGTGTAACTGTAAGTTTGGTTTTACTAGTTTCTGCTATTCGAGTAGAAAACCTTTTTTTAAAATAAGAATAATAATTAGAAATTCATCAAGGCACATAACTTTCTGTTTAAAAAATACTTGATTGTTTAAATAAGATTGTTATTTTTAGGTAAGCAAAGAACATTATGAATTTGTTTGGTGAATAAATGTTTGTACTATTATTTAAATTTGTTACTTTATACTTTAATATAATTTTATAGTCAACTAGCACTGAACCATGAAAAGTTATTTCGCACAAATTGAAAAAGAATTGTTTTAAGTGAGAGATGGGCTTTGGAGTTTCTATATATAGCTGTAACGTACAATGCATTATTACATGTCCCATATTATTACATAATCCCATTCTATTGGGGTATGTGACTAAACATTTTTTTTGATGACCCTGCTGAGGTGTACATATATAATTGTAAAAACGTTAATAAATTAAACGAAGCAGACAGTTTGCAATCGAATAATAGTTCATTAATAATGCATGATGTCTGTAGCAGCAGTGGCCTGGTGCTTCGAGAACTGTGCTTGTCATCAGAAGGTTCCAGTTTGATTCCAAGAGTCAACATGCCATGACTGAAGTGCCCTTGATCAAGGCACTTAATCCTTAACTGCTCTGCAGTGACTAGGGCTGCCCACCACACCTAGCACATGTGCTCACCACTGCCCCCTAGTGTGTGCTCACTAGTGTGTGTAAATGTGTGGAATAATTTTTAAGTCTGTTAAAAGCACACTGCACTTCACTCTCTTATTTTTGATATTTTTATTGTATTATGTGCATGATATGTTGTCCTTGTTGTCCTGATGTCTCACTCTGCTCCTGTTTTGAAAGGTATTTTGAATTATTATTATTATTGTTATTAATCTGTGTGTGTGTCGTCCATCTACTCTTGTTTCACATAACATTCCAAATACATGCTATTGGAGACACTGAAACTGTGTGTGTGTGTGTGTGTGTGTGTGTGTGTGTGTGTGTGTGTGTGTGTGTGTGTGTGTGTGTTCCACTGGACTCTAAATAGGTGCTGGTAAAACTAAATGATGGATGGATGGATGATCTTTGTTACTATAGAAATGTAGCCACACCATCAACAATTAAGCTACTATTTTTTTTTTACCATTTTAAGGATCTTGGTGGCCCCAGTCACATTTAATAAATGAGAGCATTAGAGACTAAATACCAGTGTGGAGGAAAAACACAGCTATGCTCATGTTTTTGAATAATCTGTTTAACAGTGAACTATAGTTGAGGATGTATTTCATGCTAAGACTCCCTCATTGATTTCCTCAGGTCAATGTGACGTCTACGGTGACCCACACTACAACTCCTTCTCAAACACTAACTTTGACTTTTTGGAAAACTGCACCTATACGCTGGTGGAGGAAAAGACTCCACGTCATAATCTCCGCATCAGCATAGACAATTTTTACTGCCAGCCTTATGCTTCCTGCGCGAAGGGTATAATTGTGAAATACCGTAACAACACAGTTCAGCTTGTTGCGATCAATAACAAATCTTTAGTAAAGGTATGTATATGCGTTTATGTGTGTAGAATGCTAAATGAAATTTTAAATGTGTTTTTGTACTTTTTGAAACTCAAGCCTGAGCTATTTTATGTTTTGTCTACTTTACTTCATTTCATTCATTAATATACATTCACACAAATAAACATTACAAATGTGAGCTTGCACCACAATCCAGAACGTTAGGCATCTTAAGAAGTAAAACATTCACCACTTGTGTTGTAATGTTGTTTTTGTACAGTACAAAATTCTTTCCTCACAAACCCCAACATTGTACGGCACCCCTGGAGCAGACAGTCTTGATTAAGGACCCAATAATGTAACAGAACCTGAATTTGACCTAAACCCCCAATATCTGTTTGATAGATTTATTTCTATTCGAGAAATAGAAATTATTTGAGGTTGTATTAACAATAGAAGAAAGAAAGTAAGGCATAAAAAGCTGGAATTCACAGCTAGAAGGTTCAATTAAATAAACCCAGAACGGTTCCAGGTTCAGGAACATGTCTGTGTGGTTATGAGATTGAACTGATGGTTAAACATGTGTATGTAATGGTTTCCAGGCTACACTGAATCAGCAGATCATCCAGCCTCCTTATCAAGTGGATGGAATTAGGTTTGAGCAATCTGGAAAAAATCTAAACGTCTTCATGGACAAGATCCGTTCGTCCGTCTCTCTCACTCCATATTACTCTCTGAGTGTCAAGCTGGCAAGAGAGAACTTCCTCGGGAACACCCAAGGACAATGTGGTGAGTACTTGGTTAATTCTAAATTCATTTGAAAAAGAGCTCAATATAGAATAAACCTGTTAGTGCTACATGTGCAGCATGTAATGGGCTGAATCAATGAGAAATGTCATTCATTAAAAAATGTCACATTCAGTGTGGATAAGTAAATTACTGATTACTAGTATTCTATACAATTCACTGTGTTTGACAGGTGTATGCGGTGGTCCATCGTGTACACGCAGGGATGGAACCATCGAGAGTGACAAGTGCTGCGATAAGACTGCGTACGAGTGGTTAGAGGACGACCCTCAGAAACCCTACTGCTCGCAACCCCCTCGCAAGATCTCCTGTACCAGCCCACCACCACCACCACCACCATCAACACCATCAACGCTATGCCAAGCTCCACTCTGTGAGATCCTCAGACACGAGTGAGCCACACTTAATTCTATTCTAAACTTGTCTGACTATGTAAGTAAAAAAAAAGAACAAGAAGAATAAACCAAAACTTTTCACTTCAGTGAATTTGAGAGTAAATACAATTTTCTGATGGCTTACGTGTCATTAACATCAACTATAATCTCAGATTATTTAAACGTTTAATGTGTGTGTCCCGGTCAGCCATATGCTCACTTATAGCACAACCTGTCTATAACATTCTGCCTCTCATTGCCATCGGCCAAATACAAACTTAACAGTAAAGAAGAGTAAAAGTCGACGACAGTCATCTTAGGCCTGAATAGTGCCTCTTTTTTGGATTTCAATAAACCCTGATCAGATTATTACTTGAGCACATGAAAATGTTTATTGTAAGTTTTTCTTTTGCATTTATGGACACCATGTCTCATTTTGTGTCTTTTTTAAATACTTTCGCTGTTTTACTGTGTTTTTGTGTAGTTTTGTTTTATTTCCACCAACCACCAAGCATCTCTATTAATTATATTCCCTTTTTTGTTTAACAAATGTGTTTGTTTATTTCACTTTAGATCATTTAAAGGCTGCAGTCAGGACATTGATGTGGAGACCATGGTAAATAACTGCAAGTTTGATTTTTGCTTAACTAAGAAGAACTCCACCGTTTGTTCTCCACTGGAAAGTTTAGCAGCTCACTGCAAAATGAGAGGAACCTGTGTGGCCTGGAGAAACCTCACCAATGGAATCTGTGGTAAGGAAGTCCTAGACTATCAGTTCAGTACTACAAGTCAGTACTACAGGTCAGTAATGCAGATCAGTACTACAGGTCAGTACTACTGGTCAGTACTACAGGTCAGTACTGCAGATCAGTACTACAGTTCAGTACTACTGGTCAGTACTACAGGTCAGTAATGCAGATCAGTACTACAGTTCAGTACTACTGGTCAGTAATACAGGTCAGTAATGCAGATCAGTACTACAGTTCAGTACTACTGGTCAGTAATACAGGTCAGTGATACAAGTCATTAATACAGTTTATTAATACAGTTAATCCAAATGCTGTGTTATCTTCTTCTAGACGGCCGGAGAGTAAAATAATTCATGTGATTGATGAACTGGATCCTCCACAATGTTGAGATCTTTGTGAATGTAATGGCTGTTGAAATATTAGAATTTTACATTGTAATCGCAGTG
Organism: Ammoglanis amapaensis; assembly: GCA_028566735.1. NCBI lineage: Eukaryota > Metazoa > Chordata > Actinopteri > Siluriformes > Trichomycteridae > Ammoglanis > Ammoglanis amapaensis. The sequence continues at coordinate 6,121 of JAOUQU010075108.1, forward strand.
GTCAGCAATGTGACCTGAACACTACTAATATTTTAGATTCATGTTTCTTTGTTTCTTCTATTAATGTTTCGTCTAATAGATGTTTTAGAAACACATTCAAAGATGGTATAATTTATTTTGTGATAAAGTTTTTATGAAAGGCTAATATTGACAAACACGCTGTACTGGGTTGTACTGTACTGAGATTTAATAAACACAGAAAGCATGTGAACGTATTCCCGAGCAGAACGTTTCCAGCGCTGTTAGTGCTAGAAATTCAGAGAGATTTTAAAAGAACCAAACACTTTAATTGTTGTATTGTAAATTCTGTTATAAAGCACTGAAGCATTTTATTATTTAGTTTTTTGGTTTGTTCTGATTTGTTGAGTTTTAAAGTGTTAAAAAAGTCTAAAACGTTTTTGTAACAATTTTTTGTAGTTTTTTTTTTATTATTGATTAACATTTCATCCAGGCACTGATCAGACGTATAATATGATCTTTCCTCAGACATCACTTGTCCTAAAGGAATGAAATTTAACGAGTGCCACAACACTCCGGTCCAATTCTGCAGTGGCGGGTGAGCATAAATCTCATCATGTCAACACAGTGATGGATATTTAAAGATACGTGTTGATTGATCTTGTGACGTGTGTTTTTCAGAGAGGTCCAGACGACCTCTGTTACAAACGACATCACATCTGGTTGCTTCTGCCCAGACGACCAGGTTCTTTCAGGAATACACAAGCAAACCTGTGTGTCAGAATGCACAAGTATGTACATGCTGTGTATGTTTATGTCATGAACAGGAACAGAGCAAACGTTGTAGTCAAAACTTGACAGTAAAATGCAGCGCTGAAGAAAATAAAATGTATTATGTTAGTTAACTTACCTTGCAGTGATAAAAAGAGTCAGGCAACTAAAATAACTTCACTGTGAATAAAAATACTTTCTACTAATGCTTTTAGATTTCAGTTTGCATCTTTTAAGTGGTGACCATGATAACATATTTAACTGCTGATGGTTGGAAAAGAGCAAAACTTGACAAAAACTTTTATTTCCTCTATTTTAGAAACAGTTGCTACCTTTGCCAATAACAACATTTTGTTTTTCAACAGACTGCAATGGGCCATTGGGAGAATTAATGCCGGTAAGGTCCAATAAGTAATAGTGGTTTTATAAATGTCCAGTATATATCATAATGTTATTTTAAATAGGATTGAAATATATATACTTTTAAAGCTTCAGAAAAAAATGTGTTTTATCCTGAATACTGGATGCAGAATTCTCATCCCGATGCTTTTCCATGTCTTTTATAGATCGGGGCGACGTGGGAATCAAACTGCCACATATGTAAATGTAATAACCAAACCCGGACTGAAGAGTGCCAACCAAAACCAATATCTCCCACCCCGGTCTGTGGTCCTGGCTTCACTATCACCACGGACTGCTGCAATAACCCGACATGTGGTAATTTATCACCGCATTATCTGCAAAACTAAGATATTTAACATGAAAGCTGCTACGAAGCGTTCTACATCTCAAGGCAGATTTATTTTATTGCGTTTTTGCATCCATTTATTAATCAGTGTCAATGTCTCAATGCTAGAGAGCAGTGAGTTTATGAGGGTTCAATCATATCCAGTAAGTGGCACCGCTGATGGTAAACATCAAGGCACCCCTATATACAGAGAGTGGCTACTTTAATTACAAGCGCACACTCTATTGTTGGTTCTGTTTCAACACATAGTTCGGTACAGGTCGAACTACACGTAGGTTCTGCATCACGATGGCATTTATTTAAATACAATTTGAATACAAGTGAAGGTTAAGGACCTTGAGATTTTAAGCAGCAGCTTTCTGTTTCCTAATTCATTACTTCAATCTCTGAATTATAATGACACAATATTTTATTTCCAATTTTAAATGGTAAAAGAGCCATTCGGTCATCTTGGAAAATTGGGAGAAACTTTATATTCTTTTGAAATGTTGCATTTTTAAATATAATTTCAATATTTCATGCTATATTATATTCATGATGTGATTGTCACAAAGCACAGTTTTAGTCTAAATAAGGATGTTTGTGTGTTTCTTACAGTTGAGAAGACCTGTGAGTACAACAAAATGATCCACAAGGTAAAATAAACCTTTTCATTATGACTAGTTAGGAATGTGGATTAAAGGCCTGTAAACCAAACGTCTAGAAGATTCAATTTAATACTACACTTCCAGTCAGTAAGGATTTTGACATGTTCTCTTTGTGAAGACTTCTGGGAGCATTCCAAACTTTTATGGCACCATATTATGATTTTGTGACACCACATCATTTGGGGAGAAGAAAAAATAAAAAAATAATGCATAAAAATATCATTATAATCAAATATGAAATGACTTCATTGTACTGCAGTTTAACTACTTGCATCCTATATAAGCAGCTTAATGAGAGTTTGAAAGCATAATAAACAAAAATAATTACTTGTTTTTTTAACAAAATTTGATTGTTTTGTTTAAACAATTGAAAATTTGGCTACACAGAACTGCTGCACAGTTTGAGATAACAAAAAAGAATTATCCTACTATATAATACTATTATACTACTTGCAAATTCAGTCTGTTACAGAAATCAGTTGGAAGAACAAAAAAGAAACCGTAATTACTATTAAACTAATATATTTGTGTAAAACCTACAGGTGGGTGATTCATGGAAGGACTCCACTGATCCCTGTGTAAAGTTCAGCTGTACGACTGAAGGTACCAAGATGCAGAAAAGTGTGTGTCCTGACTCAAACTGTCCTGAAGTAAGACTTGTATCTCTCACCATGTTAGCATAAAGCTTTCAATGAAGATTTGGGATTTTGTGTTAATGTTTATTTCTCTCATATTTGCTCTGTACGTTTAGGAATTCAGAGTGTGGGACAGTGATCACTGCTGCTATACATGTAAGCAACAAATATATGATCCTTTTTATTCCTAAATGTATATTTTACATATGAAACTATATTCAATGTATGTGAACTATTTTGTTGCCTGATAAACTGACACAAATCGATGTTTTGTGTGAACAATAGAATACCATTGTTAATAATGCACGTTTGATTGGTTGCTTCCTTTAGGTGATGTATCATGTAATGTCCGGTTGACCAAAATGAAAGTTGCCCTGAATAACTGCACAAAAGAAGTGAATCTGCCCAGATGTGGAGGCTATTGTAACTCCAAACCACTGTAAGCATTACTCTTCATTTCATACTATAATTGTTCATGATTTTATATTCTAGTTTTGTTAGATATTATTATAACAGACTGTCCATTTTCACACTGGTATGAAAAAATCCTCTCAGGCTATCCTGTTTAAACAACACTTTGGACTTTAGACATTGTATTGAATCAACAGCACCACAACAGCATCTCAGATTAAATCACATGTTTCATGTGCCGAAATCAAACAACATTTTATGATAAGAACCGCGCCTCACACCTTGATCAATCTTTAGTACCACCATTTATTAATATAGGTTCTGATTATGTACCTAATCAGAATAGAAAATTTGTATATCTCAAAAACATTTATATATAATATCTTGTTATATTTGTATCTGCGACTGCATACAATTCAAGCAATGTGATTTATTAAAGAATAATAAATATACACACTATTGTTTGTCTAGTATTTGTTTACTGCTTATATCATTGCCTTATACGTCACATTTTATTGGAACATTATTGGGAATATATGAATCCCAGCGATGAATATAACTGTACCTGTATGCAGCTTGATGTATTGATACTTCAAATGTGTGTTTTACAGTGAAACAAGTACATAACAGGTTCTTGTGTAACGTGTGTTATTCTGCTCTGTGTAGGTCAGTGATATCTGGTAGCATTCTGGAGTTGGAACAAAACCAGCTTTGTTGTCAGATGGATAAATATGAAGAGAAACAGATTTTACTGGACTGCGATGGAGCTCCAACCACCAAGTACAACTATAAACATGCCACCAGCTGTGTCTGCAAAGTCTAAAATCTTCAAACCTCTTTAAGTCCAGGATATAAAGTTATTCTGTAGAATTCTGTTATCTGTTACATAATTAAATTTTGCACTAATTGATAGATGATAACTGAAGGAATAAATGGTTTAATGGCCTTTTCTGATTCTTGCTGTTTTTAGTCTGTGATCAAAATTTTTGAAGTGATTCTTACTCTCAGGTACCAAGTGACTTCATAGATGTTTTCTTTTATCCTTCCTCTCAATGTCTGTTTATTTAATCACAAAATAAAATCTATGCAATGCACAGTGTTGAATAGTAATTTATTTTGATATCATTTTAATGCATTTACTCAGTTCTTAATTTATTTTTCTATGAGTATGTATTTGAATAGGTTATTATTGTGGATAGGTGGGTAGCACTGTCACCTCACAGCAAGGATGTCATAAGGCTGATCTTTCACTTGTTACTTCGTCACTTTTTGTCTGGGCCATTCTCAGTGCCATTTGCATGTTCTCACTTGTAATCTTATCAGAGTAGTTTTATTTCTAGCCATAGTCCAGTCATTGTAATGTATGTATGTTGTCACTTGCATGCATAGACCAGTGCAATGTAGTACTCATAACAAGCCTGGATAAATAGGGGGATAGACTGTGTCAGAAAAGCAAATGGCATAAAAATGCAGATCACAATCCACTGTGATGAATGTGATGAAATATTAAGAATTTTTTTTTAATTGAAGTTCATCTTTGCTGTGCTGTTTGTACAGTAACTAGTCGTACGTTTCCTCTGTGACCAAGGGTGGTCAGTGTTTATCAGGGCATTGAAGGTCATAGAATAATGGTGAAGGTACTGGACTAGTATCAGAACAGTCCCAGTTTTAAGACCTTTATCTGCCAGAATGCTGCATTTGGCCCTTAGAACACAATTGCCATGTGCGCTAAGTTATGGCAGTGATGGTTTAGTGGTTAAGTTACTGAGCTGGAGATCAGAAGGTCACTAGTTTAGGCGCCACTAGCACCAAGTTACCGATGGCGGACCCCTAGGCAAAGTCCCTAACCCTCAAAAATGATGTGTCATTGTAATTGTAAGTTGCTTTGGAAAAAGGCGTCTGCTAATTGCTGTGAATGTACATGGAATGAAAAGGTTATTGACTGTTCAGAATCAGAATCTGTTTATTATTGCCATTGTCAATGAACAGGATTCACAGACTAGGAATTTTCTTCGGTGTGAAAGGTGCAGATATCGATATATAGATTTGAATAGTGCAATTTAAAACAGTATTTATTTGAAACAACTGTTGGTTGTCGCTCTACTTTAAGTCATCTTGGTTAAAGATGTCGGTTAAATGCTGAAAATGAAACCTGTAAATCGAATGAAGTGAGTAGTACTGATTATATCTTCATCATAGCTGTTGTAAATGGCTTGGCTATACACTGACTGACCAAAAAAAGGTCACAATATTATTATGTCGGACCACCATTAGCTTTGATTACAGCACACATTCTCTGTGTCATTGTTTCCAGAAGCTTCTGCAATGTCACAACCTTACAGTGTAACATATACAGTAACTAGGAAACACTACACTACACACATTACATCCAATGATACGTTTTGTACCAGAGGGTTCTGTCTATGTAAAAAAGGATGCTACTCCACCTGGATGTAGTTTTAAATATGATATAATTTACTAATAATTCTGACTTTATTGCTTGTATTACAATAATAAAGAATAAATGAGGTGTTATTATATATTACATTATACATATATATTATAGTTTTGTTATATTATTATATCAAGCTGTTGTTATACAACATCACACTGATATGAAGAAATTCCTCAGGCCGAGATTTACATCTTGTTTAAACAACACTTTGGACTTTAGACATTGTGTTGAATTAGCAGAACCACAACAGCATCTCAGAGTAAACCGCATGTTCCATGTGCCGAAATCAAACAGCAGTTTTTGATAAGAACCGCGCCTCACATCTTATTCAGCAAGCATCCTTCATTAGCTTTGAACGATTGCTTCCCACGGTGTGACGATGTGCATTCATCAGAAGATTCCTCCTCTTTACAATATCACTCTGCTGACATAATCAATGGGTTAATGCTAACGTTCTGCTACCAAGTGTCATGGGGGGTCATGCTTTAACACTTGGTGCAAAGTCCCATTTACCCGCTACCTTCTCTCTGTCCTTCCTTCACTTCATCTGCTCTGGTGAGGAACCTGAGAACGAGTTCTGGTAAAGTGTTGTTTACTCTTTATGTTTGCATTATAAAACGTTTTAAATATTTAAAAGTAAGAAATACACAGTCATAGACAATTTTACATCTTCTGTTTACATTACTGCATGTTTATTGACTGTTGGAGGAAACCTGGAGTCAATCACACAGACAGTGATATATATATATATATATATATATATATATATATGTGTGTGTGTGTGTGTGTGTGCTGTATGCCCTTCCTGATTCATTTCCTTCTATTAATCAGTCTTTGTGACTGTCAATATCCTACCAGCAATGATAAGTTTTGTACCAGAGGGCTCTGTCTATGTAAAAATAACGCTAATCCACCTGGATGTAGTTTTAAATATGATATAATTTACCAATAATGCTGATTTTATTGCTTGTATTGCAACAATAAATAATAAGTGTTGTGTTATGTTTTATTAAAAACACAAATGACTCCACCAGGCCAGCAAATCTGCAGAAGAGTCTCAATGTTTTTGGTAGACATCGATTGTCATGTCTTCTGTAAACCAACAACCAAGAACTTCCACTACTTTATATTTATATAAAGTAAATGATATTTACATAATTCAGCAGACACATTTATCCAAAGTGACTTACATTTACAAGGGAACAACATTTTGAAGAATTGAAGGTAATCCTTGCTCAACGACCCAACAGTAGCAACTTGGTAATATTGGGGCTGAAACCCGCGCCCTTTTGATCTCTAGCCCAGTAAACCATCACTGGCCCATGTATGTAGTTTTATAAGCTGTAGTTACATACACTGGATTAGCTGCAAAAGTAAAATATGTCAATACATTCCGAAACACTGTGAGAGAAGCCTGTTAAATAAATGATTTTGTGATTGTTTTGTTACACATGGTTTAACCATACAAGGATATTGTTGCCACATTTTGTACATCATCATGTACGACATTCATAATGTCTGGACTGCAGCCAGTCTATCTCTCTTTGATCAAACAGGCATGCTTTTGTAACGCACGCATTGTTATGCTCAAACAGGCATTTCTGTCTTCAGGGAGGCAGTTTTTTTTTTAACTGAGTAGAATTCATTCAGCATTATTAAAGCCATAAGACTTGCAGGATCTCTATATCATGGACGATAATTCATTGCGATGATACATGCTTGCTGGGCATCTCAAACATGGTAAAATCAGCAAAACATTCTAAACATCAAGGTTAACTTTGCAGAGAAGGGCATTTTTATCAGAATAAAAAATGCATAAATTCGCATGGCATGTTTTAAATCCAAAGGTTCAAAGATCACGTGTATTTAGTAGTGCTTCCCGGCCTTGCCCTTTATGCACGTCTGGCTACCGTATCTCTGTCAATGATAATAATGGTTTATGGTGTTATTTAAACATTTCACAATCTTCCTAGTTTGAAATGAGCTCGTTCACAAATCTGCTTTTTTAATCATAGATTAACATATACCTTGTTTGCGTGTGTGTGTGTGTGTGTGTGTGTGTGTAGAATGTTTGACAGACTCAGGGACCTGGATTCGAGCTATATATTTTGTTTGTCTAAACAAAAATTCTAATTTTGTTATACTGTATATCTTGTCATGTAAGAATCTCAAATGACATGGCTGCATGACGTGCAAGGCTAAACCCCACAAACACACAAACATAATGTTTGTTTTTCTCATCAAAGCAATAACAGGAAAACATTTTCTTAAGGAAAGCACAATCTATAAATTCTTTGATCCCCCCACAACACCCTTCCTCTTTCAGGAAATAGGTGGTGTTCCTTGAAATCCTCTTGTAAAGCATCCTCAGGGGTCCTTCCCTCCAGCTTCTGTTTTCTGAGAGTTAAAAAAAATAATAATGTAAAGATAAAAGTTTGGAAATGCGCACAGAGATGCTGGATAGAGCATCAGGACAGTGGAAGGGGTTCGATTATTTATTATTCACTTTGGTCTTGTTCTCCTGCAGGTTATCATGAGTGTGGAGAAGAAAGAACAACGCCAGCCATGCTGCTCCAAACTAAAGGTCAGTCATTTTATAATACATATAAATTATGTTACTCAATTTAAATTCAGAATGAAAATGGACTATTGGAGTTCAATATGTTTTCTAGAAGTAACATAATTCATTTCTTTGTCAACACTTAATCCTTTTTAACAAAGCAAAGGGTCAGATAGATTCCAGACTTACAGGGTTGCAGAGCAGGACTAAATCATACAGTAACTTTCTCACTGAGGTTTAGATTAGCCAGTCCACTAACTGGTATTGATTATGTGATGAAAGGAAACTTTCTAATTACCCAGTGATGATGCAAAGGGAAAACAACCACACTTATTATCACTCTGACAAAGATTAAGTAAATAATCGAATCAGTTAACATTGTCACAGCTGGAAGAGCAGATGCTCAGCAGCATCAACGGTTCATCATGTTCATCACAACATTATAAATTGGCTAAATTAAAACATATAAAACAGGTACGTGCTTGTTTTCAGTGAAACCAGACCATTAAGAAAAATATAGAAAAAACTAATTTTTAGAATTAATCAAAATGATTTGAAAAACATTTTCAAAACATCCTACATAAGCTGTTGCCTCACAGCATTAAGCCCCGGGTTTAATTACTTGGTAAGGCGATCTGGGCTTTCTATGTAGAGTCTGCATGTTCATCCCGTGTCTGCATCAGTTTCCTCTGGGTACTCCGGTTTCCTCCTACAGTTCTGAGACCTGCCGTTCAGGTTAATTGAAGATACTGAAAAATGTCTTGTGTATGTTTCCATAACCTGTAGCAGATTGGCAACCTGTGTAAAGTAATTTGTAATTACATTAATTATAAATATAAATTTAATTTTTTTTTTAGTTTTTAATAAGAGCTGTTGGAGGACAGTAGCAGCTGGTGTTAAAACATTAAAGGTGTCACAGAGATTAAAAAAAGCCAGAATGTAAACACGTCCATCACCTGCTGTTGAATTTAGAAATTGAGGCAATCAAATGAATGAATAAATGAATGCTTTGTAAATGCAGTTTTTTTATTTTCTCTTGTTTTGGAGTAAATGCTTCTTTAACAATTGAGTTCACAAACTGCAGTTGAATCATTAATTAATTAGTCGATTCGAGAATCATCCAATCAGATAAAAACAGATCATGTTTTTTTTAATGAGCCAAATCTTGACTTATCATTCATCAGATTTGAGGGTCTATCTGAGCAATCTGAGTGATTGTCAACCGTACTGAACTTTAAGCTGAATGGACAGAAAACAAAGAAACTAAAACAGTCGTAGCTGCTCGGATGCTGAGATTAAATGTGCTAAATAAAATTCTCTCTCTTTCATTTTTGGTGCTGCTTCACTCGTTCTTCTCAATACAAACCGCCCCTGTTAGACGAGTTCATCATCGTTACTGTGATAGCTTAAAACAGCACGGATTGTTTATATGTTTACATTTGATGGGCCCTCCGGGGACCAAATTTGATCGGAACTGTCAGTAATTAGATGATCTCTGTCTTTAGTTATGGGTCATTTTCTGGGTCATACAAGCTGCTGATGATTTACAGAGAGGTTAGCATTAAATATGTGATTCTTTTTAATGTTTAACTTTTAAGTTTTAGTGGGACTGAGTTTTAGTGCCAGAAATGTGTGTTCAGAGTTCAGCTCGCACCCGATGGAAGCTGATATATAAATATGAGTTCAAATATAATATTTAAAAACACCAACACAAAAAGCATTTTGTTTCCATTGTTTGTTTCCATTGTTTGTTTCTCAAATATTTTTTTGTTGCCACTTTTGTCACGTTTTGCCCAATTATATTCATCTTTGTGTGTTTCAGCTGTTTCTGGTCGCCATGTCCTGTGTTTGCTTTGCCAAAGCGTTTCAAGGCAGTTACATGAAGAGCTCCATCACTCAGATTGAGAGGCGCTTTGACATCCCCAGCTCGCTGATAGGATTTATAGATGGAAGCTTTGAAATAGGTGGGAACAAGTTCACTCAACAACTGCTTAAGTCAATATAATGATGAAATAATTACACATTAATAAGTATACATAATAGATGTCATAATAGATAGATAGTGGAACGTGTAGACAGCTTCAAGTACCTGGGAGTTCACATCTCAGAAGACCTGTCATGGTCCTGCCACACCACCG
>JAOUQU010075216.1:0-16443 GCA_028566735.1 Ammoglanis amapaensis
TTTTGAGTGTTCGGATGGAGTAGTTACAAAGCATTTCACTGCCGGTTGTACTGTGTATAACTATGTATGTGACAAATAAATTTTGATTTGATTTGATAATTGACTTGGCCATTCTCCTGGACAATCGCCTGTGAGAACGGCGTCACCAATGGTTCTACTTTCATTACAGGCCTTCTTGCATGTCCTGAGACATCCCCTTACCTTCTCCTCCTCGCTCACGCCTTCTTCCTCTTCCTCCGGTCCCTGACGACAGCTCTTCCATGCAATTTGGCAGGGTCCGGTTAACTCCTGAAGAACGGACTAGGAGATTTCGGTCTAACCTCAACCTTTATTGTGGCCAAACAAGTCACCTCCGGATTTCTTGTCCCGTTCGCCCCGAAAGACGACACTCAACATTAGATGTGGGGGTCCTGTTGACCTATCCTGTAAATCCCCCTATGAACCGATTTCATTTGACCATCACTCTGAATCCTGAAGGTCGCTCCATCTCATTGTCCGCTCTGGTGGATTCAGGTTCGGAGGAGAACCTCATGGATGAGGCGCTGGTCCAACAACTGGGGGTTTCTCTTATACCCCTTACCACACCCGATCAACGTGGTCAACTTGGGAGGTAGTACCTTTACTAAGATCACTCATCGTACTAGCCCCATTCACGTCAATTGTTCGGGCAGTCATCATGAGTCCATCTCATTCGCCATCATTCGCTCCCCTCAGGCTCTGGTCGTTTTGGGGTATCCCTGGCTGTCCTCCATATGGATTGGGCACGAGGCGAGATCTTATCCTGGGGCACACAATGCCACCCCCGGTGCTTGCGTGCCGCCTTACCCCGGACCAAATCTACTAATAACACTGTACTCCCTCTAGAAGAACCTGACCTCTCCCTCATTCCATCGGTTTATCATGACCTCAATGAAGTCTTCAGGAAAGATTTGTCTTTCTCTCTTCCACCCCATCGGCCAATCAACTTGCTTCCTGGAGCCCCATTGCTTACCAGCCATCTGTATAACCTCTCTGGGCCAGAAAAGGAGAGTATGGAGAGATACATTACCGATAGTTTGGCCGCCGGCCTCATCTGTCCTTCAACCTCACCCCTAGGAGCAGGGTTCTTCTTTGTGTCTAAGAAAGACAAATCTCTGCGACCCTGTATTGATTACCAAGGACTCAACGTGATCACGGTATGCAATAAGTATTCCTTGCTTTACTCTCCTCTGCCTTCAAGTCCCTCCAAGGAGCTTAATTTTTTAGTAAACTGGACCCGCGAAACTCTTACCACCTGGTTCGGATCCACGAAGCTGACGAGTGGAAGACAGCGTTTAACACCCCTCCCGGGAACTTAGAGTATCTGGCCGTTCTGTTTGGCCTCACTAATGCCCCTGCTGTGTTCCAATCCCTGGTCAATGGTGTGCTAAGAGACTTTGTCAATCGTTTTGTATTCCTTTGTGAACCTGTATCTAGATGACATCCTGATCTTCTCCCACTCCATTAATGAACACATTCGCCAGGTCAGACAAGTCTTGACTCGCCTGCTTCAGACCAGACTGTTTATCAAGGCTGAGAAATGTTCCTTTCACTGTCAGTCCATCTCTTTTCTGGGGTTCATCATTCGCCCGGGACAAGTTATGGTGGATCTTGAGAAGATTCAAGCAGTAAAAGAATGGCCTACTCCCAAGAATCAAAGAGACCTACAGTGGTTCCTGGGGTTCGCAAATTTATATTGGAAATTCATCAAGAATTACAGCCAGCTCGCTCTACCCCTCACCAGTCTTTACCTCTTCAAAGAGAGCCCTCTTTTGGGGTCCCGAAGCAGAGACTGCCTTCAATCAACTAAAGGAGCGGTTTACCTCTGCACCCATTCTCGTCCAACCAGACCCCTTGCAACAATTTATTGTGTAGGTCGATGCCTCAGAGTCTGGAGTAGGGGCAGTAAACTTGTAAACTTTCCTCCACAAAGCGGAACTATGACATAGGCAATTGAGAGCTGTTGGCAGTCAAGTTGGCCTTGGAGGAGTGGAGACACTGGTTGGAAAGTGCTGAACATCCATTCATCGTTTGGACAGACCATAAAAACCTATCCTATATCCAAACAGCTAAACGGTTAAACTCGAGACAAGCATGCTGGTCTCTGTTCTTCGTCCGTTTCAATTTCTCACTTACTTACCGACCTGGTTCCAAGAATGCCAAACCAGATGCGCTCTCCCGAATTAGTGATATGGATGAATTCCCGAGCAACCCCAGCAGCATCCTTAACCCTAAATGCGTGGTGGCCACCTTGACCTGGGAGGTGGAACAGCGGATCCAAGAGGGCTTAGAGCAGGACCCTACCCCCGAAGGGACACCGCCCGGGTGAAAATATGTCCCAGTGAGCGCCAGGACCTCTGCCTTGAAATAGGCTCATGATTTGAAGTACTCCTGTCACCCTAGGACCCGACGAACCCTCTCTGTCCTAGAGAGATGCTTTTGGTGGCCTACTATCCGTGCAGACACCGGCAAATACATGGCAGCCTGTTCGGTGTGTGCTCGGTCCAAGGTAGCTCATCAGCCAGCTTCAGGTCTGCTCCAGCCTTTACCCTTACCCAGTCGACCATGGTCTCACCTGGCCCTAGACTTCATCACTGGCCTCCCAGAGTCTGAGGCCCTCACCGTTATTCTCTCGATCATTGACAGATTCTCTAAGTACATTTGGTGGTGTTACCCAACTCCCCTCAGCCCTTGAAACCTCCCAGATCCTGTTTGACCAAGTTTTTCGGGTTCATGGGATCCCATCGGATGTGGTGTCAGATTGCGGACCCCAGTTCATCTCCAGAGTCTGGCGAGAGTTCTGCGCTTCCATCGGAGCCAACCAGGAGGTTGAATCATCCCTTTGCCGTATGACCTCGCAAAATCCCACTCGGTGGGCCTGTTATCTGGCTTGGGTGGAATACTCGATCAACTCCCTTCCCTCGTCGGCTACGGGTCTTCCCCCCTTCGAAGCATCACTGGGTTATTTTCCTCCATTGTTTCCAGATCAAGAACCTGAACTCTCTGTCCCATCCTTACAAGACCACATTGACCTTTGCAAGAGGATCTGGTCCACTACGCAAACCGCCCTGCTGAAAGCCGAAGATTGTATGGAATGAGCAGCTGACAATCGCCGTAGAACCTGTCCACGTTATCATCCCAGCCAAAAAGTCTGGCTGTCCACCCGCAACATCCCGTTACGTTCTAACTCCCGCAAACTGGCTCCCCACTTCATCGGTCCATACCCCATCACCAAGATCATTAACCCCACAGCTGTCCATCTCAGTCTTCTCAGTCTTGGGTGGAAAATCCACCTAACCTTACATGTATCACAAATCAAACCAGTCAAGACCTCTCCCTTGATATAAACAGGTATAACCTGTTTTTAGAATCCACATGTTTTTAAAACTAACTCATAGCACAACACACACAAGTTTAGAACCCACCCAAGTGCATAACCCACCCATTTACATAACCCACTTTTTTTTAAACATACCCATTTTAGAACCAACCAATTTTTAAAACCCAATCATTTACATAAAACACCTAATTTTAAAACCCACCTAGGTGCCTATTTACATAACCTACATGATTTTTAAAACCCACCAAAATGCATACCCCGACACGATTACATAATCACTTTTTTAAACCCACCCGTTTACACAACCCACTCATTGTTGAAATACTTTAAAAGTGAAAAGCCCTCCCATTAGTGAATCTGGGACATTAATTTCTTTCTGAGAGTTCAACAAAGTGTCCATCAAACAATCAAACCCACCCTTTATTATAACAAACGTTTTTATAGAACCAAACACCTGCATTCATACTGTATGGAAGTGACATAATGCAATAATAAATAATTTAATAAAATAAAAATAAAACCGAAAGAATAATTCAATACTGTTCAGTATAAACCACACATTCTAACTTTCAGTCCTGATTCAATAACAAAATCATAACTTAGATTCAAACACCAGAGGGCGCCACTCTACAAGAACTACACTCATACAACACTATAATCATGATTCATCATTAGTCTGAATCGTAAACAGACTCATTTTTAAAAGCACTAATCTGACACACATGATGAGCACGAGGGGTGTACAACGTTTCTCTATTACAGTCACGAGATACTTTAGCATTAACATTCCAGGTCTCCAGACACCAACACAACATTTATTCGAACCCCAATCAGGAGACAAAAGAACCTTTAAGACAAAACACAAACAGTTGTATAAAAAATATCACAAGATTGTGTTATATATTTTAGATTCACCACCTTTGGCTTGGATCAGATTTACAAGGAGTCACCTGGAACGGTTCTCCAGCAATCTTGAAGAAGGTCCCAAAAGTGCTGAGCACTTGTTGACTGTTTTTGCTTCACTCTGAGGTACAACTCATCCCGAATCAACTGGACTGGGTTTAGGGCATGCGATTGTTGAGGCCACGTCTCTCTTAAAAAAAAAAGTTTGGCAGAATTATTGTAAAAGCAGCTGCCTAAACATGTGAGCTATATTAAGAGCTCAGTGAGGGAAATGTTTCTTTTGTTGCCACACCGGCTAGAATGAACGAGTACACCCAGACTCTGTATAAATCCCAGCGAGAAAGTAAAAAACAAAATAAATGCTGTTTGTAAGCACTTTGGCGACACCCAAACAGCTTGGCTGTTTAATTCTGTACGTGGTAATGTTCGGCATGTGAAGCTAATCAGAGTCGCCATGCTGCTTGTTTTCATATTTGTAAGGAAATGTGTGTCGCACCAGTTCCTTTACAGAGACCTGAGCTGTGAACAGTTGTCTTGGTGCCTCATAAGACAATCTAACTTATAACACTGAGATTCACTCGAAAGAAACTCAGAATGTTCGGTTCAAAATATTGATCTCAATATTAAAGATAGCAGTCATAACAATTTATCTTAAAATATTACAATCGGCTAACACACCAGTTAAAGCTGAGCCAAAGTCAAGGAAAGAGCTGTGCAAGTGAGGCTTTCCTTGCAAGACAATTAGTAGTTTAAGTCAAACACTTTGGTCTGATGACTGGAACAAACACTTGAATCATATTTTTTTAATACTCTGTTTAATTTCTAATACAGGGCAAAAAAAAACAGCAAACAAGCGTGCATGCGTTTTAACTACATTATATTTAATACATAGATCATAGTTCTATTGTTACAAAATATAAAAATATGTGGTAAAACATTTACATTATATTCACTTTACATCCTTAACTTAGCGTATTTATTCATTATCTTACTAATATACACTTTAGTTACTTAACAGACATATTACAGGAAAGAAGCGGCACAAAAAGACAAATTAAAACAAGAAACTAAAACAAAAGGCGCAATTGCACGTCGAGTCCAGCAGGACTGCAGGTTAAACGTCTCTATAAAACAATTAGTTGTAATTAATAATAATTAAAAAAAAGTCACTCAGAAAAAAAACCATTGTACCATTGTGAACATAGTAAACTACAGAAACAAATTTGGACTGTGTGTTAGGAGTGCCACAAGGCTCTGTGTTAGGATATAATGCAGTTCTTGCTCTTCCTGCGTTTGCGGGTGTGTAACTGTCCGCGATTGATCATGTGACCGGATCCGATGACTCCGGATGAGCTATATTTCTGTAGCAGGTCATCACTGGTCATGTACCTGAGGTGGACCGGTTTGGGAATGGGCTCGCCCAAGAAGTAGCCCTCATCTTCAGACTCGGAGGACGAGGAGCAGGTGGAGCACCAGTCGTCATCATACTCGTAGCGATCCCAGCCAAAGCGACCAGGATGGCGGGGTAGAATCGGGTTCTGTAGGGTGAGATCAGATGTGGTTCGAGGACACGGTCTGAAATTCGGCTGGAACGATCTGACTTTTCCGGATGGAGCCGGGAAGCGGTCATAGTCCTCGCGAGCACGGGGATGAGAACGCTCGGACGGGGCGTGGCGGGGCTCCGTGGTTAAATTTAACGCGTTTTCGGAACGGGAGCGGCGGGAACGGTGCGAGCGATGGTGATGATGGCGGCGACGAGGCTCCTCCGGGTCGACCGGGCGTGCACGGGTGCGTTCGCTCATGGGTGGCAGACGGGCGTTCTGAGCGCTGCTAACTGAACCCGTGTGGTCCTCGGGCTGATAGGTGAAGCCCGGTGGGATAACCGTGATGCTTGGTGACCCCTGGCCATACAGTGACAGGTGCTTGACCGGTACCGGAGGGTCCATCTCTAAATACGGTCGGCCGGCATTCAGACTGCTCAGAGACTCGGAGCTGTGGAACTGAAGCGAGGAGTTCAGAGTTCCCATGTTGCTCCTCTCTGAGACATTCATGCCGGAATCTTTGCTCAGATCAGGCATTGAGAAACGAGACAGATGTTCCTGTCTTTTACCACCACAGTCAGCCGAGGTACCTGCATCCAAAAATAAAAAATTATATTTATATTATTAGTTATTCAAACACAATATTAGAGTAGCTCAGTTTAAATAAAATCATGATAAAGTCACCGAGAGGAAAATAAATAAATAAATGTTACAATAAACACACAAATTCACCAGAATTTACAAAAATGGATCAAAAATGGTAAACTTATAATATAATGTTATAATAAACATAAATAAAGGTCAAATACATTCATTTTTTAAATAAGTCAGCAATGGCAAATAATAGACAATAAATTAAATAAAAAATAAACAATTACATTCAAAATAAATAAAAAAATTTAAACTAAAGGATATCAAATAAATAAATAAATGCTATAATAAATACACGAACAAAGGTAAATAAAAAAGCAAGAGTTGTTAAAAAAAGAATTTATATTTTATATTTATATAATAATATAAAAAGAATATGATTAAATTAAAAATGAATAAAAATGGTAAATAAAATTAAATTACATAATAAAAAAACCTCATAAATAAATGAAATACTAGAACAATAAATAATAAATGTAATTAGGTATAGAACTCCGAGATATCTTCTAAAATAAACACGAATATGTGCAGTACGACAAAACCAATCCACTAGTAGGCGCTGTGTTGTGGAATGAGCTGCTGTATTCTGAAGGTTGCAGTACCCAGAGCCCCTTGGTGCATATTTCGAGTTACCTGTGGCATTAGACAGAGCTAGCGACTCCATGGATCCTCGTGGCGTCTGCTCCAGCGGTGTTAGCTGCTCGCTAAAGCCAAGTACACTGATGGGGTTCCTGGAGCGAGCACTTTGAGTCCCAGTGCTTGTTTCCTTACCTCGGTCCCGTCCCAGCTCTGTGTCCCTCTGGAAGGCGTGCATGCTGACCGAGCGTTTATCCACGAAGCCGCTGGACGTCAGCTCATGAAAGCTAGCCTGAGATTTAAGCTCGTGGAAGCTAGACGGAGATTTAAGCTCGTGTGGGTAAGGCTCAGCGTGTTCCGTCTGGAACCAGTTCTCATTAAACGAGTGACCCTTCAGTGTGGAGATGCTTGTTCTTTGGGGTCGGTCGTCAAGGTGACAGGTCCTGATGTTGCACTGACTGAGCAGATGCAGGGGCGTGGGCGAGACCTCGTCCCGCTCCCTCCACGCTTGCGGCTCTCTGGTCAGACTGGGCGTCTGACTGGACAGGCTTAGCAGGTCCATCTGGATGGACAGCGGATCCACGTCGGCCCTGTTCCTGACGGACTTGCCGGACCGGGAGCCGCTGTGTCGGGACTCACGGCTCTGGAACGCAGAGTCGGTCGAATCAGAGGCGTGACCCTCCTCACTCACGCTGCACGCCCGTGAGCAGAAGATCTGACCCTGTTTGGGCAAGAACGGGCGACCCAGGAGCGACTTCTTACAGCGAGTGCAACAGAAACAAGACTCGGTGGCGTGCCAGTGCTGCCCGTCATACGTCATCTGACCCTGATCGATCCCTGCAGCACAGAGAAATGAAATTTCTGAATTTCTGAATTTAATTTTTGAAATATTAACAGATGTTTAAGGTGACCAGTAATGCCACATATCAACATATCATTAATAATCATTACAATTTAAAGTAAACAATTAAAAATATATAATATTAGTAAAACAAAATAATAAATGAACTGCATAAACACACACACACATACATGCATTCATGCATACACACATACGTAAATGAAAACACACAAACACCTACAAACGCATGCACACAGAGGAACACACACACACCAACATATACAAACACACACACATACATACATAAATACACACACAAATGCATACACATACACACATTACACACACATATACACAGATTAAGCCGCCTCTTTAGGACTTTGTTTAAACATGTGAACAATGTCCGTGTGTGACGCTTCCTAAATCTTGATAATCTTCATCTTTGTACTCCAGCTGCTTCAAACTCCCCCCATCCCCATTCCGAAAAGTAAACAGACCCCAGCATGTCCTGGCCCAGCAAGTCCCTGAATCCCGGCGTGGACTCACCGATATGTTCCCCACAGGCGTCGCAGTACTCGGCGTAAAGCGACTCGAAACAGTGGCAGCAGTACGGCCGGCCCTCTTTCATGATGTAGCGCTGTCCTCCCAGTACGCTCTCACACTCAAAACAGCAGAAGTGCTTCATGTGCCAGTGTCTACCCTCGGCCTCGGTGCACTCGTCAGAGAAGATGATCTAAAGGGGGGCACGGAGAGAATGACAGGGAGATGGATGAACCCATTTAGGGGTGATACGAGGCTAAAAGCCAGAAGCGTTCCAGTCTATTAGGGCCGTTTTGAAAGTGCAGTTTCCCTGCGTTCATTTTACGTGGCTGTCAAGTGGCAAAAGCTTCTGAACGATCAACCACAAAGAGCTTCAGATCTGAATGATTCATGAGCGGATTTTAATTTAACATCACATTTATCGTCATATAACAGTCACTTAATCAACTCAGTGTTTAAAATTTCATGTAGCATGAGTACTCTGCATTCTATCTTTAGATGTGTGACCAAATGATAAAAGATACACTTATTTTCTGGTACAAAATACTAGAAACACTGAATTAAACTTAATTTTGTAACTTAATAGTAAATTACGGCAGCGCCCTCTGCTGTTCAAAATGAACATTCATACAATAAACATAAATACTGATTTAAATCATGCAGAATCTGATTCGATTCCTCCCCCCCCCACCACACAATTATTTTATTTGTATAATTTTAAATACTTTTTCCACCACTGTGCTTTTACACACTTTTACATATACTTGGGGCAGCACACATGTCCAGCACGGTGAAAAGTTCTATCCACGGTGGCCAGGAAAGGGCACATTAGGGGCTCAGTGCCTCGCTCAACGTCACTTCAGTCAAAAACTGTCTCAGAATCAAACCGGCAATCTTCTGACAAGTTCACCAACCAACTAGATGGTGCCCTGCTGATCAGGATTTGAACTGAGGTGATGCTTTAGCCTAGCGGTCAAGTTGAATCATACTCCCGCATGAGAGACCTACAGGATGCCATGCGAACTTCCCTGCCCTGGAGCCTTGGGTGTATGGCATGCTCGAGGAGTGTCGTACCTCGTCGCAGGCAGAACATCGTGGTTTGAGTCTCTCTGCATGGTGTCGGCCGCAGTAGATCTTCCCGTCCTGGTAGAAGTAGATCAGATCTACCAGCAGCTCGTCACATGTGCTGCAGACGAAGCACCGCGGGTGCCAACACACGCCGTGACCCGCCCGGGATGCAAAAACGGCGATGTCGCCACCGTTGATCTGACCGCCACACTTCAAACAAAACAAACAACGAAGAGGCTCATACTACCATTTGGTGGTACCCGATAAATAGGAAATGACTTCCAATATACGAATAAAAGCTGATCTCAGCACCGCCATTAAACCCAAATGCGTTTTCAGAACTTTAGCTTATGTTCCCATGGACGGAGGATTGATAGGATGAAGATTAAATGGACCATCTGTGTGTGGGGGTAGCAGAAGGAGGAAGAAGAGCGTGAGATGGTGTGTCAGAGATCTAAATCCATCTTCACATCACCAGCAAAAAGAGAAAAGATCCAATTACAGCTTAAGCTAAAGAGGCCCCGATTGAGAACATCTTCACAAATTACTGGAGACGGATCACCAACTGCTTTCCTTTGACCTCATGCTGGGTTGGTTATTGGATTGTTATCCAGTGGAATGAAAAGTGTATTATGGAAAAGTGCACCTACTAGTGGAATCTACAGGGTATTGCGAGAAATTACACCTCGTAGAGGAATTAACGGCATATTGTGAGGAAAGTGTACCACCTAGTGGAATTAAGTGTATTGCAAGGAAAGTGTACTGCGTAGTGGAATGAACCGTTTATAGTGAATAAAGTGCTCCTCCTAGTGGAATTAACAGTGCACTGCAAGGAAAGTACACCACCTAGTAGAATCTACAAAATATAATGGGGAAAGTGCACCTCCTAGTGGAATTAACAGTGCATTGCAAGGAAAGTGTATTGCGTAGTGGAATTAACAGTTTATTGTTATTAAAGTGCACCCCCTAGTGGAATCTAAAAGGTGTAAAAAAAGTATCTTCTGATCTGATGTTTTACAAGCGCACTTCGAGGTGTCCATATGCTACAAAGTGTCTCACCTGCTCACATATGGCTCCGGTCATAGTTACGGGGAAAGGCCGGACATTCCCGCGTCCCAAATTCTCCCTCTTCCTCTGATTACTGAAAAGCTTCAGCTCTCGCTTCTCCTCATCGTCCAGCGAGTTGCAGTATCGAACCTGTGAGGAACAAGAGACCTTCAGTATCTAAACGAACCTGGCACGTACGTCTGAAATCGAAAGTGAGCGAGATCGGACCTCGTTGTCGTGAGGAGGGAGCTGATGCAGGAGTTGCTTGATCCTGTGTTTCTCTCCGCCACTGTTCACGTACGGAACCTTCTCCTCCGGCAGAGAGCTGTAGTACTGATGGACCTGCCATGTCCCCAAACACACAAAAATTAAGTATTCTTAAGTATTGCGGCAAATACGCTCGTCAACAGGGGTATCACAGTATGGTACATAAATGAAAATGTTCTGGTTTGTAAATATATCACAAATGTAATTTGATTAGATTAGATACTGGGTCGTTTCGATAAGATTTGTTATATTTCTATGATTTTACAATTTCATACAGTTGTATGCGCACACATACTAGCAAACTGAATTTTTTTAGGTCATAAATCTTCTGATTCATATAAATGTGCTTTACAGATATATTATTATATTGCACATACAATGCAAGGGGAACGAAAGGGGGAATTAAAATAGTGGCAAGAGTAAAAATTGAGCATTTGCAAGTGTGTCTGAGTCTGTTTGATGCTTTAGAAAGCACTCAAATCCCAACCTCGCTTCTTTATAACAACTGGGGTATTTTTAAAAGATCATTTCTAAGCATTGGGTGGATAATTGATCACGGGACTATTTCATGCAGAATGTACCTCTCTAAAGGGGGGTAGGGCGTGGGGGAGGAGTGGCAACCTTCTAACCTGCTTTATGGTGGCTTTAAATAAATGACAATAGTATCATTTCGAATTTCCTAGCAAGGTTATTGTTCTTTCATTAAATAAAACACCCGAGAGCTCAAAGACAATAGGCCATATTTTTTCTAACTACCCCTGGAATCATTCTGCATCTCCTGTAAATCCCCAATCTTAACACCCCTGTGCTATTCATCTCCTATTCTTGTTAGCCCCCCCCCCCAGTCCTCTACACATCATCTCACTCACACTCACATATACACACAGAGAGAGAGAGAGAGAGAGAGAGAGAGAGAGAGAGAGAGAGCAATTACAGTCAGGGTGATTTATAGCGCAGCAGTGTAAAGTTAATGGAATCTGGCCTCTCATATCCCCGGCCATGCTGACACTGAGGCTTCATTTGGGAATCCTGCACGAGCGGGGCTAATTTAGCGCACATGCTAGTGCTTGTTTATCCACAGAGCTCGGCACGGCCCTAAATTATAGTAATCAGCCACCCGGGCTAAGGTGTGACCTTTGAACTCTGGTATTTGTGGTTAAATGATAGGAATTCTTAATAGATGGTATGCTGCTGGGAACATCCCAGATTCTTACACACTACGTACATTGTACATACTGTATACTACACTCAGTACATACTACTTACAACAAAGTGCATACAGCATACTACACTCAGTACATTGGGCATAATGTATAGTACACTCAGTTCACAATATCTACAACAGTGCATACAGTATACTACACTCAGTACATAATACCTACAACATAGTGCATACAGTATACTACACTCAGTACATACTATAAAACAAATGCACATTGAATACAACATACTTTGTACTACACTCAGTACATACCATGTATCCTATACTACAGGCAGTATTTACTATACATACTACATACAATATACTGCATATCATACCCAATAAATGCTACATTACGTATTTAGTATATGCTGCATACTGTACTCTGTATATAACTGCTTTATTACATATTAGCTATTATAAATATAAAAGTTAAAAGGAGTGTTTCTGCTTTGGCAGATATATTATATTTATTAATTACATCACATCTCCTGTAAATCAAAATGAAATTATTATTACGTGATTATTGATGCAGCTGTGACGCTCATACAGAGGTCACAGAGGCAACTTCGCTTAGCATAAAGCTTCCAGAACACGTTTTAGTAGGAGTTTCTTCCTGTCCACTACAACTTTAACGACACAAAAGCATCCAGGGATTCTGGGAAATCGAAAACACTCCAGCGTGAGCACATGTCTATTTACGGCTCTCATATAATCTGTAAAGAAACGTGCGTTCTTTAATCGTCACGCCGATGGCTGCTCTGCTGCTTGTATTGGCCGGATCTGAGTTCAAGAAGCTAAAGAACAGCAAGGAGAAGGAAGACGCCGAGAGCTCTCGTCCAATAACAATAGCAGACCTGACTGCAGAGAAGAAATCCTGTAAACCTCAGCCTACGCACTCACATAGACGGACGGCTTGTGGAAACCAGTGGAATCAGAGGGAAACGATCTGGCAACCCGCCTGACCAGCGTGAAAGTCTGGCAAGCACCTTACGCATCCAGGGTGAATAATTTTTTTACATAATGCTTCAAACTGCTTCAATCTTGCAGCAGCATGTTTCAGTTTACCAATAGCATGTTTGAGACCATTTCAGTTTGACAATGACATGCTTCAATCGTGCAAGCTGCATCATTACTGCAAATAGCATTCAGTAAACTTACAGCCCCAGGCTTCGGTCTGCCAATACCATGCTTCAATCTCGCAGAAGCCCATTTGAGGTCTGTGGTTGCATGCTTCTCCAAAAGCATGTTTCACTTTTAGTAGTACGCTTCAGTTTGCCAAGGACATGCTTCAATCCTGCAGCGGCATCATTTCTGCCAATGACATGCTTTAATATTACAGATACATGCTTCAACTGTGCAAAAACATGATTCAGTTTTCCAGTTTGCTAATAGCGAGCTTCAGTGTTGCAGAGGCCTGCTTCTGTTTTCCAGTTTGCCAATGATGTGTTTCAGTCATGTGCAAAAACATGTTTTAGTTTTCCAGTTTGCGATTAACATGCTTCATTCTTGCAGAAACATGCTTCAGTTTTCCGGTTGTCCAAAAGCATGCTTCAATCTTGAGGTAGCATGCGTCAGTGTTCCATTTTGACAATGCCAAGGTTCAGTCTTTCAAGAAAGAAACATGTTTCACTTTCCCAGTTATCCAATATCATGCTTCAGTCTTCAAATGGTAAATTCTTGCAACCAACACCAGTGTTCCAACAGCATCCTTCACTTGTGAAGCGGCATGCTTCATGTCTTCAATCGCATGCTTTGGGCCTCGTCATGCTTCAATTAATCATTACTAAATCATAAATGCCATTTGTCTCCCTTCCATTCCAAACTCTTGAGAATTAATCCAGAAACAGCTTGCTTCAATCTTGCACCGTGATGTCACAATAGCACGGTGTGATTTCCTTTTTATGATGTTCGGCTGGATCTTCTATCTAACCACATGGTATCTTGTCGTGGCTTGCTTTAATCCCACGATGGACCGTTTCCGTGTGACGGCATGCTCTGAACCAGCGTTTAAATATTGTGCTCAGACGCTGGCAGTGCCAACATTTCATTCCAAACCAAAATGATCAGAATTAAGCAGGACGACATAAATCTAAAACAAATAAGAGATGCTGCTACAAGTATGAAAGTCTTATAGGATCAGCGAGCACAGAGAAACACAGAAACACTAGATTAGGGTGGTTTTCAGCCAAAAAGTCTTAAATCTGCTAAACAGCACGTACACAACAGGAGTTTTTTAATATAACATGCATATACGCCATATTATTCTATTCATAATTCACATTTTTTAAATTCAAATTCCTCCACATTTAATCCAACTGTGCAGTGAAACACACATTCATACACACTATAGGGAAGTAGTGAGCATACATGTCTGGCAGGTTAGGCAGCCCTAGACACGGCGCCCGGATGTGACCCAATGACACACTGAATAGAACCACTGACCCTCTGATCACTAATTATTTTAAACATATTTATTAGTAAAATGTTCAAAAATGCATAAATGTTGATGTTTTATAGGTTGATCTGTACTGCACAACACATTACACGGCCACTTTTGACATGTTTTTCTTTTATAATTAAATTAAAAACAATGATTCAAAGATTGATTTTGTGCTCAAGCGTCACTCCGAATACACAGCGCCCCCTTCTTTTAAAAAGGGAAATCAGAAAGTCAAGTTACATTTAACATTTTTTTCTGTAGTAGATTTTATATATAGAGGAGTAACTTGACTCAGCCTTAAGAACAAATTCCATAAATGCAACAGTACTTTTACTCAAGTTTGAAATTTCCAAAGTCTTTCAACCTCTAAATAGATTATTTTTGCAGCCACTATGAAAGAAAATCTACCATCGTTTCATATAAGAGCTTCAAAAAAACGAACAACAACAAAAGATTCCTCGACATGTTGCCTTAATATTCTACCAGACTGTAAAATCATTTTACGGGTATTAAAAAAATCTCCCCATGTACCACTCATTTGTTTCCGTGGCTTGGCTCTTCACCTCGGGGAGACTTTCTGCATGAGACGTAAAAATCTCAGCTACAGATCATGAGCTCACTTCCTTTTCCCATGGAGTGAGACGTATAGGACCATGATGCTCTCTTCTGGGTGCACCCGCCACAACAGAACCCGGGCAGAAATGTTAAAAGGTAAAAAATGAAGAGGAGCCTTGTGGATGCTATTAAATAATGCTCTGCTGCTTCTAGGGATGCATGACTGGATCACTGAACATGTGCATTCTGGGTAATATAGGGAGGTGGGAATGTCATCAATTACTCTCGTACAATGTCAGCAATCAGCTCAGAAAATCATTTAACCAGGTTTATTTACTACATATTTTATACTACATAGTGCATATTATATACTACATATTTTATACTACATAGTGCATATTATATACTACATATTTCATATTAAAAACTACTTACGGTTATGTTTTTTAATTGATTACAATTTATCAACATCATGTTTTACATTTCTAGGTAACACCCATGACAGGAAATGGTCATTCACTACACAAGTCCCATCAAACACAGCTACGGACAATTTTGCATCCTCAATTTGGCTTAACTGCATGTTTTTAGACTGTTGTTAGGTCACAGTGCTAATAACTAAGCCACAGTGCCAACAGACATACTGCATAAATACAACATAAAGCATATTATATATGTAATATTGAATACTACATATTATATACTAAATAATATATACCGCACACTATATTCAACATATTCTATTTTACATACTGCATATTATATACTAAATACTGCATACTACACCTATACTACATATTGCACACCACATATTATATACTACATGTTGTATATTATATGAACATTATAATCAGTATGGAATAGTACATATTATATATTAAATACTGCATAATATATACTAAATACTACACACCACATATATACTACAATTTCTATACTACATAGTACATACTGCATACTTTGGAGAACGGCTGAAAATGATCGGTAATAAATGGTGTGATGTCCAATAATAAGAACAATTGAACAAAGACCGGTTATCGACCTTCTTGGCTGGGTTGGTCATTAGCACGTTCTTCGGTTCATGAAGAAAATGAAACCAGCAGCAGTAAATGACTTAATGGCCCTATAAAAAAAAACAGCCACCCGCCACGTGCTAATAATAAAGTCCATGTGAGAATACGCTGAGCGCCACTCATCGTAAAGAAGTGTGTTCGAATTCTAAATAAAGTTCACAATTCATACCATACAAACCCTTCACCAAGCTTGTTTAGATAAGGGTGATACAATATTCTACATACTGCATACTACAAATTATATACTACATATTGCATACTACAAATTACATATTACTTTCCTATTACATATTCCTTTATTCTAGATCAGGGGTCACCAACGTGGTGCCCGCGGGCACCAGGTCGCCCGCGAGGACCTCATGAGTCGCCCGCGGGCCTG
>JAOUQU010075322.1:0-16439 GCA_028566735.1 Ammoglanis amapaensis
ACGTCTTCCTTTGTGACGCCGTTCAAATTAAAAGTCCCAGAAGTCCTTTGACGAGACGCAGCGTTTTTCTTTCCTGCAACTAATCGACCAATGGAATTTGTCCGACTAGTAATTTTTTTGGTCGACCAACGAATAATCGATTAATTGCGGTCAGACCTAATAATTACATCTTTAACTCGGAGTGTTTATAGGAGCAGTGGAGACCCACATACGGACGTACAGAAAACACACAAAAAGTGCATTTAGCATGATTTGGGCCTCTTTAAAAAGTCTCAAACAGTGGCGTTAGGATCTGATGAATTGTAACTCATATCCACGTGACAGTTCAGACGGGTCTGCGTTGTGTAACAGGCTTCACACTTCGCTCTGTACATTGTAACTGTTAGTCCTGATATCTGCGCTGAATTGCATGCAGGGTGTTTAAGGTGCTGGCGGATTAGGGAGTGTGTAGGAGTAAAGAAAGAGCGGGTTGTGGTAGGAAGGAGTCACGGGGCGTTCGGCGTCTCGTGACAGTTTATTTTAGCTGCTGTTGATTAGCTGATAGCGAGGCGTAAGATACGCTGTTCTGACACACCGACGCTCCAGACACGTCCTGTTCACCCCCAGCAACTCCTTCAACAAACACATCACCGCCGTTCCGATGGCTTTAAGCTTTGCTTTCAGGGCTTCGAGGTGGCCGAACTTTATTCTGTCTTGTGTCACGCGGTTTCACACATTCGCATGCAAATGCTCAGCCGTGTGACGCACGGCGCTCATTAATAAACTGTCCACTTTAAACATTTGGAGGTTTTTGCAAGGTTCGGCAGGTCTTGCCGTTATGACATCATGACGCGTCCGGTCGACTTTCCCCATTTTCCCAAAGCAACAATCACTGCAGTTGCTAAGCGCTTTTGAAAGGACCTCAAAACAGAGCTGATTAAAGGCTACACAGTAAAGGGCGGAAGGATGTAAAACCCAAACACTCACAACATACAATCCAGCGCTGAAAACTGCCATTTAGCAAGAACTTGAGAAATCAATGCAAGCTCTCGAATTAAAAAAAACAAAAAAAAACTCTCGCGTATAAAACGACTCATAACCAGGTCACTGCAACATCCTCGGCCGTAGCCTAGTAGGGTAATAGGGCACAGGACTAGTAATCTGAAGGACCCTGGTTCAGACCTAACTGATGGTAGGTTGCTGCAAACCTTTAAAAATAACCAGAAAAGCGAGAGTGCAAAACTTGAGCCAGAAGTCCTGAGGTGCTTCGTACCCCCAGAACTGAGAAAGCGTCCAAGAGTAACATGTGATTCACTGCGACTCCAGGAGATCTCGCCATGGGTGAAGTGTAAATTAAAGTCACAGAGAAGATGGCAAGAACTGAAGGGACCTGGGTTTGGATAGACTCTTTTGGGGTTGGTAAATCTGAGTTATTCTGGGGATAGAAAGAACTGATTTAATTGGTAGGTAAGATGCTATTCAGATCCTGTCGTGACCGTGTTTGTGATGTCAGCACTACACTAAACGTTTTTTGGTGACCCCGACATGAGCCGGATTGGGCGTCGAGTTCGATGGTGATATCCAATCGAATGTAGTAAAGTGAGAAGCAGTTTTATTTTCAGCTTTTTAGGTGCTCGGAAAGTGGACTAGTAATGAGTAAGTGATAAATAAATAAATATATATATAACTTACAAGTTTAATTCCCGTCATAAACTCCCACTTAAGGTTTGAATGTGGGGTGGAATTGACACCATTTATCCTTGCAGTAACAAGAGGGGTAAATTACAAAAAGAACCTTTTTGACCTCTTTGTTCCTCATTATTTAAATGCAAAACTTCTGACCAGAGTCCCCGAGCTCAGTAATAAGGATGGACGTCTATAAGACGTCTATGAACAGCCCTAAAACGTACTACAAGATCGTGAGTGGTTCCGATTTGTTCCTAATAAGATTGAGATGGATTCCACCAGATTCCAGTCCTATCAGACTCTCCACACCGGAGTGCAGAGCCCAGAGAACACGTCTGGACTGCATCACAGTCAGATGACAGGATGACTGGAGCTCACGGTCCTAATTTGCTTCTGCTGGATGTTCTGTTTAGTGTTAAACGAGATGATAAGACGAAGGTCCGCCCTGCTCTGTCTTCTGTCCGTTCTGTCGAGTAGACCTTGCGAGTCTTTGTGTGCTATTGACCTTTGTTCTGGCCTCTGAGAAAATGCTCCAGATAAAAGCTTTGAGACACGATGTCCACAAGTCAAGACGATCACAAAGGAGAAACTCTCAAAAACGAACCGGCAACCTTCCGATCACAAGCCCAGTTTTCCTCCCGCCGGGCCACGACGGATTCTAATTCTGGGAACAGGATCTTCAAGAGATAAAGACACTTTATTCTATAAATAATTTCTATTCAATTAAGTTCACTATATATAGTTGATAGGCTATTTGTAATCTTAAATGGCATGGCAGGTCGGCATGATACTGCAATCCAATACAGAATGAGCACAACATGAGCTAAGAGTAACGAGTTTACACTGTTATAACGACGAAAGTATTATAAGATTCAAAAACACAGTGTCTTATATACTTATATTTAAATATAAAATACGTATTTATATGCTTTTGCTGGTCGTCTACGTTTTAAGTAAGTGGGAAATCGTTGCGAATGGGAATTTATCATGAACTCCTGCCCCAATCCGTTGACATCCAGTTGGCAGTGGTGTTTAATAAAGCATTCTGTGAAATCGTGAGCTCTTTTGCTAATAAAACTGTAACTGTACACGACGTCCTGGTGGATCGGCTTTTTGCGAGCGCAGCCAAGACGCTGCGAAATAGATTTTCCATCTCTGGCATAAATCACAGACTACATCTGATTTAGATCCTGTTATAAGAGCCGGAGCGTCGTCCTGCTCCGAACCACAGGCGCTGCTAATCGAAAACGTTCGGTTATTCCTGCTGAGCGCATTAACTCGGAGAGGTCAGACTTTTAAAGAAATCCTTCCTTGCAGGGAGCAGATTCTCTCGCGCTGACTTTTAATCGTCAGCTGATTAAGTAGTCTAAGTCTGCGAACTAGAGAAGTTGTGTTTTGTTTGGCGAAAAAGTTCTAGACTCCTGCCACCAGAATACTCGCAGGCCGCGTCTTTCCCAGCGTTTAATAAATACCGAGCGCGCTTGTTTTTTCTAGCCTTTCTCTCTCCGCCGGTGGGGTGAGTGATGGAGAACAAAAATATTATGGTCATCAGTTATAATTTTTTCTCTAGGCCTAGTTATAAGCAAATCCAAGGCTTCGTTTGAGTCGCTTGTGCACCGCGATGAGAAATCAGGTTTAGGACGGGATTAAGCACGTAGGAGCCGTTTTTAAATACGAAAATAAAGTCTAGACGAGGGATCCAAAATTTAGGGGCTCATCTTTTCAACATGTTCTACAAAACAAACACGACTCGACGTCTATAAATTGAGAAAATTAACGTTAAATTGTTAATTTAACTAGTATAATTCACTGTTACAGCAGCCACACTGGTCCTTTATGGATCCGGTTTGACCCCTATGGTGTATAATGTGTAATTGTATTATACATTACATTATACACCACCCTATACACTAGGATGCACAAACTAGTGAATTGTAATGTCGTTCCTGTGCCTGGAATAACCGGGAAGGTTGCATGAGAAAGGTTATCCGGCATTAAAAGGAATGCTAATACAAGTCTGCAGACCATGATCCATTTTGGTGACGCTTAACGAAAGCAGCCAAGACAACTCATGATAAAGCGATTAACACTAGAACTACCAGGATTTTCCAAATGGCACCTAGTAATGTTGACTTTTTTGGGGGGTGGGGGTTCACCAACTTGTTCCAGAGAAGATTATAGAGTGTAGTAGAGTGTCTCCTTGCAAATGTAATGGCTTAATTTAAATAACACTGGAGGCGAGAAGAGCTATTCACATTCG
Source organism: Ammoglanis amapaensis (assembly GCA_028566735.1). Lineage (NCBI taxonomy): Eukaryota > Metazoa > Chordata > Actinopteri > Siluriformes > Trichomycteridae > Ammoglanis > Ammoglanis amapaensis. The sequence goes on from JAOUQU010075322.1 coordinate 3,926, forward strand.
CCAAATGGCAGTTCTTTGGGATTTAAAGGTATAATTGCCAAATGGCAGCGGTTTGGTAGTTCTATTAATTAGCTCTATTCTTGCTAGGAACCGCCTGGGTCACATTTGTTACTGTTAGAAAGTCAATTTTCACACCATACATCCCGGTTATGCACTAGATTAGCAGTACTGTACTGAAATGTAATGAATATGAAATTTATTCACTGCCATAACTTTTATGTTACTACATGACGGCATTACAACAAACTGCCCCGATTTTTCCACACCTTGTACTTTGTAGTTGATTTAAATGTTGCTTACTTTGGATTTATTTCTATAATTTTTTTTTCTGTTTCAATGCTGTGTCTTGCATATTGAATACTTGAGTACATAATAAAGTACAATTCAGCGATTGTTATTTGAAGAAAATAAACATTATTTGTATAAAATGTGAGAGTTTGTGTGTCATGCTTATCAGAGCATTTACTCACATAATCTGTCTGTCATGCAAAATGTGACAGTTGTTTACAGAGTATCGCATCAAGAAACAATTGTACAGTTTTAATTATTTATTGAGCTTTTAACGTCATGTTTTACACTCTGTTACATTTATGACAGGAAACGGTCAATCATCACACAAGTGTCTTCGACACACAAGTGACATCGAACACCTGCGAGTAATGAGTACATGCATGTTTTTGGACTGTCGGAGGTAACCCGAGCACCTAGAGTAAACCCACACAGACACAAGGAAAGCATGCAAGCACTACACCGAAAGTCCCGGATCTATACTCAGAAATCGAACCTGGAACTTCTTGCTGAGGTGGCAGTGCTAACTACTGAGCCACCATGTGGCCCACAACATTGTAGAGAAAGAGTAGATTGACATAAGTGATATCTGTACACTCAGTTTCATTACAGAAACTCCTTTTTACACTGACAAGTTAAAGGGAGAATGGAGAAAGACCTGTTTAGTGTGTTTCTTCTGCATAAGATCAGCACTGGAATTACTAGTTTGGGTTGTTAATGAACTAAATTTTACATTCAGCACACAGCACGCTCCACCCAATGACTCACAAGTGAATTAAATGAAAACACCTTTACACTTGTTCACTCCTGTAATTGTTTTATGCACCAGTTTCAAAGCTGCAATGCAATGGATCATGATTAGTGGGTAGCGCTGTCATCTCACAGCAAGAACATCTTGGATCTGATCCACAGATGTGGTCATTTGAATTTTATAAATAATATTTTTTCTTTCTTGGTTTTTCGGGGGCTCCACGCTCAGGTGGTTGCGACAGCTTATCGTGGGCAGCATCATCATACTAGCACATTATTTATGTCTCGTTGCAACCAATTCAATATCTCCCATGTCTTTGGACTGTGGAAGGAAACCGGAGCACCCGGAGAAAACCCAGATTAACACTGGGAGAACATGCAAACTCCACACAGGAAGTACCTGGACCACCCCATCTGGACTTTTTGTTGCAAATTGACTTATCATATATGTTGGTTTTTAATTGGAATAAAAGAAAAACGTAATAAACAATAAAATAATGATTCATGAATATATATATTATATATATAATATTTAGAGAAGATGTATGTATCAGAAATGATTATAGATCTAGTCAGCATTAGATCTTCTGTTGCATTTACTGAGACAGCGTGCTTGTGCTCTTGCTGCTTTACATGGCGGGTCGGGAAGTTTTATCAGCCGCTGCCGGGCTGCTGTGTCTGGGCTCCAATCGGTGGTGGAAACGTCATTGATTTTGATTGCGCGAGGGAGTGGTTGCCGTGACAACGCCGCGCCCTCTTCCACATCTTTCAGGAAATGAGTGAAGAGAAATAAGAAAAGCAGGAACTGCTGAAGTGAACCGGAGAGTTTCGGAAAGGAAAAGTTTGGTGTCTCCGGAAAGCTTTACAACGACCACAAGATGCTTATAAAAGAATTGTAAGTAAAATAATAAATCATTTGTTAACATAAAGTTATTGTGTTCCAGAGAAATGCAAGGTTTACTTACTGAGAATATGAAGGGTGTCGTCATTGAACTTGGACGTGTCTCAAAATGCATCCCGACAACCTAAGTAGTGCACTAAACTGTCATTGAGTGTGTACTACTTTGACTCACTATGTAGTGATGTAGTGTGTGGTTTGTAACACGGCCATTGACATTTTCCTTCATTCATTCTCTGAAGTTCTGGTGTGCTTGGTACTGGTAGCATATATTTATTATTTAGCGCTGCTAAGCGTTTTAATGTAACTTTACCTTGTTCTTTATTATATTATTATTTTTATTATTTTTATAATTATATCGAATCACCTCAGTGTCGAGGCAACTACACCTTAATGTTCAAGACTGGTTTGAAAATGAGTTATAATAAAGTTTATGGATAGTGAGTTATTATGAATAAAATCATTGATAGAAGTAAATACGTAAATTTAAACTGTTAATACATTTTATCCGATTTAGTGCTTTTGAATATGGTACTTTAACTGATCACGTGCTGCCAGTCTGTAAGTCACGTGTCTGCTGCTGCAGTCACTCAGCCTGACAAATGAGGAGAATAAATTCCTATTATCGTTTATTGATTTCATATATTTTATTATTACAATTACTATTTATTTTCACTGGATAGTTACACGACTGTTTGTGTGGATTGTATCCGGTTGCTCAGGTTTTTTCCCACAGATCAGAACATGCCACTAAAATTCAATTGGAAATTCCAAATTGTCCATGAATGTGTTCAGTATAAACTTGTGCACTGGTGAAGCATGTGAAAAGAATGACTATTTATTGTCACGAACAAACAAACTGAACAGAAAGCAAACAACCTTTTCTGAGGTTTTTCTAGTGAAAACATAAATACAGTATTTTACAGTACAGACAGTATAAGTGCTGGTGGGTGTTGGCGAGTGGGGGCTTTGGGGTCTGGTGATGTAAGAAAAAAATGGAAAATACTACTCACCCCGGGCATGGTGCCATTTACTAGCAGGAGGCATCCACACACTGACCCACTAATGTATAACCAAGAGTATGTTTTAGGCAGCCAATCCTTCTGGTTAGATTATGTGTGAGGGAGTGTGTTATGACTTTTAGAGATTTATTTTAGCTTCAGTACAACGTTATAGTAACATCTGTTTCTTAACTGTCTTGTCTTTCAGCCGAGTTGTTCTTCCTATTTCGGTTGAAGAGGTAAGTGTGATTTTCAATGGATTTAGACTTTAACCTTTTTAACCCTAGCGAAATGGTTTCTACAGGCCAGCTGACTTACTGTTCAAAGTATCAGATGTTGAGTGAAAGATTCAAGAATCAGTCTTATCTGTATATTTCGGTGCATACAAGCAAGCTTTTGTCCATTTAAATGCACATGTATATAATATTTTACCATGTAATTAAAAAAAATATTTGATCAAATGCTTTATTGACATTTAGTGTAATAAGAGCAGTAAAGTCAAAGTAGATTTCGTCAAATTTTTCAGTTAAACTACACAGACATGAACTTTTCCATTACTGCATCTAATAACAATTTTGTATGCCAGTTTAATCGATGTAGTACAAAATATGAGTGCATTCGTAGTTCTAAGTGTAACTACTGGTAACCATGTTTTCTCATGTGCTGTATAGTATCAGGTGGCCCAGTTGTACTCTGTGGCAGAGGCCAGCAAGAATGAGACAGGAGGAGGGGAAGGAGTCGAGGTACTGAAGAATGAACCCTATGAGAAAGATGGAGAGAAGGGACAGTACACTCATAAGATCTACCATTTACAGAGGTATGCAACACTTATAATAATTACTCTATTCTTCTAGGAAAAAAGCTTGATTCTTGCTTTCTGCTGAGTTCTTTCTACCCACTTATTCTTCCGTGCAGTAAAGTACCAGGATTTGTGCGTATGCTTGCACCTGCGTCGGCTCTTAAAGTCCATGAGAAAGCTTGGAATGCTTATCCATACTGTCGCACCAGTAAGTCTGTTAACTTTAACTGCTATTTAAATGTTGTCAAATATGTTTTGTGTCTTATTCAAATAAATACTAGTAAAAACTAGTAAAATGTTTTTTTTTCCATGTGCTGCACTTCAATTACCTGTCTAAAGTCCTTACAGTAAGTACTGTCGAAGCATATATCTTACCTATAAACTTTCATAAAATGATGATTTGAAAAAATAAAATGTATTGTTCATGGCTGGTGTGTTTGACTAGAGATCAATTTAATCTATTTATTTGATGTTCATATTTCAAGCCACACATTCAGTATGTTAGTAGTTAGACAGATTGATGGTGGATGAAAGTGGGTTTTTTGTGCATTTTCTTTTAATAACTCGTTACTCCAGACTTAATTGTCTATCCTGAAAAAATTAAAGTTAAATCTTTCTATCTTGCAGAATGAGTACATGAAGGATAATTTTATGATCATGATTGAGACATGGCACAAGCCTGACGTCGGTGAACAGGATAATGTAAGTAGAATGCTAACATTTATAGGTAAACCTACACAAGCCAATATGTAAAATGGAAATACGTCATACTCCATATCACAGAACAAGTTTTTATTCATATTTGCATTATTTAACTTAAGCAATAGGCATATTTTCATGACATTTTGCAAAAGGGTTGCACTGGTGGTGCAGCAGTAAATTTTGCCGCCTTCCACTGCTGAAGTCGAGGATTTGAATCTTAAGCAGTACCTCTGTGATCCTAAACAGGTAAACCATGAAAATTAAAAAATAAACCTCGTTATTTCATTAAAATATTACTATAATATACTAACTATTGTTGCAAATCTGCAGCATGTCGTTGTCTAGTACAAGAAACATTAGTGGATACATTTAGTCAGGGCATTTTACTTGACTTATTTTCATTTGCATGAGATGAGCTAATAAAATGACGGCATGCTAAACACAAACACTTTATCCAATTGCCTCCTGATATGTAATTATTGCTTATATTGTCGAATATATTTTGTCCAGATACATAAACTTGATGCAGAAACATGGAAGAAGGTTGAAGTAGTTTACATCGATATTGCAGACAAGAGTCAGGTGGAACCAAGGGTAAGATAATGTATTGTTTCTTCAAATTCTTTCATTTAATTTATTCATTCATAAAATTTAAAGTGTACTTAACATGTGTCTTGAGCATTTCAAATTAGTTACAGTCTAATCGGTTATAGTTTTGCATGTTCTCTGGGTCTCTCGGTGGGTGATTACTGGGAAACCCTAAACATTCAGAACGTGGTTGAGACTTAAGTGTGCAGCCTTGCCGAAGATTGGTACTTCATTCATGACCACGGTCGTGATAAACCGTTATTATTCATAAATAATTGAAATTACAATACTGTACGTTTAGAGGTACTGATACAACTGCTACATGTGCAGAGCCATGACCATTTCTTAAGTGAAATTATACATTTTAAATCTGGTGTACCTTGGTATGAAAACATCCCGTTGTTAAGGGACAGTAAAGAGTAGTACGGGATAGTAAAAAGCAGGCAGAATCCCTTATGGACAGTTTTGCATGAACTCCATTAAGTCATGTCGTTGCACAAATCTTTATTGTTGTGGTCTACACAAAGTCTTGTGTACATATGCAAAACGATGAGACTTTTAGTTTGGTTGGAAGGCACATTCTGCAGGCCAAGTGGAAAAGTAGGTTTAAAGTCAAGCACTGCTAGCAACAGAGCTAAACAGCGGCGTTTCTGTTTGTATAAACTAAAAGTGTAATCACTTGTTTAAAGTTCTACAGCTGAATAATGCAGTCCTGAATAACTGTGCAGCACACAAAATATTTACATTGTTACATACCATAACATACATAAAAGTACATACTTTTTACGTTAATTTGTTTTGACACTTGAAGGACTATAAACCAGAGGAGGATCCAGCCACATTCAAGTCAGTGAAGACTGGAAGAGGACCTTTAGGACCTGAATGGCGGGTAGATATCTCATTTCAGACAAAGCTGTCAAACTATGTCTCTTCAATTCTGGTTTTTATTCTTTTTGTCTTTCATTGTAATCTAGAAAGAGCTTACTCAGAAGACCGACTGTCCTCACATGTGCGCCTATAAACTCGTCACTGTTAAGTTTAAATGGTTTGGTTTACAGAACAAAGTGGAGGGTTTCATCCAGAAGGTACATACATAAGTTAAATCTACAGTGTTCTGTACTCGTATGTTAAACATGCTCATGTTAAAATATGATGTGCTTATGCTGCTGTTGATGATTTCTGAAAAATATAATGTGATAACTTGGGATGTGTGAAAATTTAACTGACATTTGTTGCTCTATATCTATTGTGTATGCAAAATAATACTGCCATTTCTGGTCTGAGCTTTACTGTTAATAGAAAATGTTAATAGAATTGCTTCTTCTTTTGACCAGTCACTGCAGGAATGTTGAACTGGATTAGTTGACCATGACATTTCTGCTGAGATTTCCATGTGTATTAGAAAATTCAACATTTTTTAAATATTTTATGCAGTTACCCTATAGTATATTTATGCATTGTATTTATATTCTTGCAAGAAATATCTTTGTTTATAATCTGTATCCCCAATCTCTTGTATTCTATCTGAGTACATTGTTTTATCATTATTTTCAGCAAGAGAAGCGTCTGTTTACCAACTTCCACAGACAGCTCTTCTGTTGGATGGATAAGTGGGTTGATTTGACCATGGACGACATTCGACGAATGGAAGAGGAGACACAAAGGGAACTTGATAAGGTGCTTTGTCTTTCAGTCTTTGAAACTGATAGAAATATGATACGTACCTAACCTTTGCTAGGCAGAGGAAATATTCTACCTCAACAAAGCCTGTTCATTTTGCACCTACAGTTATACATTAACATTCATAAATATATTTGGCATACACATTTATATAGTATACAGAGAAGCAAAACAACTACTATTGTTTTTTTTATTAATTAACTATCATGAATTCACTAATTTCTCTTATTTGTTTTATCTATAGATGCGAGAAAAGGACCCAGTTAAAGGGACGTCTGCCTCGGATGAGTAAGGCCCTGCAGCTGGGACTGTGTAAGCATAATCTGACTTTAATTGGCGGTATTGGGAGAGTAATTGCTAGAAAGTGATGCTGCACTGGCATTCAAGGACATCTTAACTACCGCAGTCCTCAGCCAACTACTCATTATGAGTTTAGACAGTCCATGGTGATGTATTGAAAGTCTTTATAATACAATTATATTAAGTCCCAATCCTTTTCTTGAGCAATGTAATCAAACATTCACTGTCTGTAATGAAATATAATTTGTAACTTTAATTGGCAGTTGATCCAAAGCTTTGGCTTTTTGTAAAGGTGATCCCACCTAGACAGGGCATGTTTACCCTGAAAGTGCTAATTGTGGTAAAATTAAACATCGTCTTATTTATTTCACTTAGTGTTTAGTTAGTGCCTTTAAGGAAAATCATATCTAATCTGTCCGTCTTCACTAGACACCAACACCTCTGCATTTGTTAATTCACTTTCTACAGCTGGAAATGTTTCTTCATCAGGTTTAACAGGTTTTGTAAAGGGTATCCTTATCCTATTACAAAGTGTACGTTGATTACAGCAGTTCCTCAAATATGAGTAAATGATTCTTTTTCTTTTTCTTTGTAGAGTGTTCCCAGTGAGCAGCAGTATTGAATTGACGTCATGGGCACTGGTGTTCATGAGGACAACTCTCTTCCTGGTCCACTTAAATATGGTGCCTCTTTCATTCCTCTCCACGGAGCTCCTGCACACTGTAAAAAAACACAGATGATTCTTACACTAAAGTAAAATAGACATTTATGTTTTCTTTTTATGATTTATCTACTTTTATTTTCATCTCCCAAAACTTTTAAGCTGACATTGTTTTGTTTATTTTTTATGTAGCCTATAGTTTACATCACTGTTGTTGCACGGCCCCACATTGCTGCTTTTGCTTTTGTGCTTGTTTTTCGGATTAGCTTTATTTATTTGTTTCGTCTGCATACATGGATGTGGGCTCTAAGCTGCTTTGCGGGTAACAAACCCAGGTTGCCCTGACAGCGTTTTGGTGGATGGATGGTTCTGTTAAGTTAGCCAATGCTAGTTTCTAAATGCACCTCCTACCCACTTAGACAAATCAGAAAATTTTAGTCATAAGCAGTATGGTGTAATTATGTTTACATAAAATGACCTCAGCCTGTTATATTATCCAGCAGTACTGGAAGGAATCCGGTTATTTCGCTCAAATGCGACTGTAGCCAGAATTATATTAATTGTTCTAGATGTTTAAAGATCTCTGCCTCATTTTAAACTGAGGCATAAAGATGAAAGTGTATTTATTCAGGGTGTTTTGCAGGTAATCTCATTTCTTCGTCTTATGTAACACTGGTTTGGGCTGATAACTTTCTGCTCTTCTGTAAATTCAATTAAAGTTTAAATAGAAAATGAATCTGTCATAAAAAGGACTATATTTGTACTGGCATTCCTTCTCCTCAATAAAGTCTATTTTCTGTGCAGATTTGTTTTGCTGTGTATATGTGCCTATTTGGTACCATTAATTGATTTAATAGTAAATTTTATCTGAAAATAAATCTCATTTCTTAACAGCTTTGCCAGCAAAATGAACCCGTTATGCAATTGATCTCTATAATTATAATATAAGTAAAAAAAGAAAGTTAAAATATTTTTAATTTTAAAAGATGCTTTACTGGTAACAGTATAAAGAGGAAATTAATGAGTTGTATGTGTGTTAAATTTGTTGGGTTGTTTGTTGAATTAATTAAATGTATATGTTTAAAAAATGTGTGTGTGCATCATGGTCATGGGTCATCCCTCAGGGTGGCAAAATGGGTAGCACTGTCACCTTACAGCAAGAAAGTCCTGTGTTCAATCCCCAGATGCGATGATCTGGGTCTTTTCTGTTTTCCCTGTGTCTGTGGGGGGTAACACTAAGTGTTTCGTTTTCTTAAAAACATGCAAGTCTTACTTACTGTCTGAAAACAAACTCCGTTGAATTGGAATTAAATTGTTTAAGACTATTCATGAACGGTGTGTTTAAGTACGCTACTAGTGTGTGGCTACTAGTGTGTGGCTATGTGTTTAATAGATAATTAGATGAACAGGTAGGGTGCATGTCACTACTTTCTTATAATTCCACTGACTGGAAAAACTTATTGAATGTGATGCAGAAAATTTTACCTAATCAAGTTAGAACAAGCAGTGTGAAGTCCGTACCCACCCCACCCGACTAATTCAAAACTTTGGCACTAATACCCAAATATGTCATAGGCCTACATATTATTATAACACAGTACAACTTGTCTTGCGGATGATGTGCAGTTGAATGACTATATTAAAGACATTACAGCCATGAGTTTCTAGAAGCACGCTATTAATAACTTCATAACATGAAGGTTGTATACATGTACTGTATACATTTCTCTGTGTAGCTGTTAAGGGTATATGGGTGAATTCTGATATTTATTATAGTCAGATTTTTTGTTTCTGGATGCTTCATTTCTTAATATACCACCATGGCAACTCACTCATAGTTGTGTTTGCTGGGTGAGTGAATCTCAATCTCAAAACATCACTTGCATGTTTTCTGACCATGGGAGGAAACCGGTGTACTCAGAGTAAGCACATGCAGACACGAAGAAAATAAGCAAACAGGAAGAACCCAGTTTCATTCCACCCCGATGTTGAAACCAGGACCTTCTTGCTGAGAGAAGACAGTGCCACCGTGCCACTCTGAGGGTCAATGGGTGACCATGGCGTGCGAACGTACACACAAACATTTCTCTAACATACATATACAACAAAAAAATGTATTTTGATTATTTTTGTAAATAGAAACCGAATAAATGTGTCCACTTTAATTTCATATGCAAAAAGATGCAAAGTAATTAAACCACAATAAAGTGATTCCACCTCAATGCGCATGCTTAGTCTTAGATGTGTAAATAAGTATTATTTTCACTATAATTTACTCAAAGCTGAATCAATGTATTCCGATTTTGACAGTCTGTGGGGTTTTTAACGATACTAAAATGACGATATGACATCAAAACACACATTGAATGTAGTATTTAGTGGTATTAATTCTAGTTATACTTCTTTGTCTCAATATTGGTTGAGCTTTTTTGCGATTACTGTTTGTAGCCAAAAGGTGGCAGCAGAGTACCGATTTATTTTTTACAAAGGTTTTTTTAATCAGTTGTTTATACCGTTAGCTTTTTGTTTGAATAGAACAGAACTGTGTAGACTACTTGGTGTTGTTTTATTAGTATTTATTTTCTTTTTGGGAAATAGTCTGTCAATGAAAATAACTCACACTTAAAGATAATAACTCAAAGAAAATAACTCAAAGAGATCTCGGTGGGACGCCGTTAATTCCCTTTATAGCTTAAGTCCACTGTTTTCTGTGAGTGTAGGGTGGAAGTGAAGTGAGCCAGACTCGGTTTGGAACTTACTTTCTTGCGGATACGTGCAGTTCGGCACTCTTTTAGCGTGTTGCATGCTGGGGGTTTTAGCACTGTTAGTTTGAGAGTAATGACCTTGGTACTAGTTAGCGGTTGTAACTGTTGTCACAGATGTATAAGCTAAACTTCTTCTGATTATAAACACAATTAATAAAAAAACCCTGTTTTCATTATACAAGTCATTATATTATACAAACAGGCCAATGGTGTAACACTGAACTCAGATTTATATGGGAAAACATCTTAATTTCCATTAGGGTTACACTCTTACCTTAAATGAACACTGAATTAACTGAAATATATATTTGCGAGCAATTGTTTTCTTAAAACGGCAATAATACCTGTTTAATTCTCAATCTGCTGTGAGAGTCAGCAGGTGTTTCCCCACGATACACAGTTCAACAGCTACCCTTTGTTCTCAATAAAGTGTACACATGTCTTTATTGCTTATTACTTATTAAAGTTTTTCTTAGGATTGTTTTCCCCATTTAATCCACCACTTTTGGGTGGACCGACAGCAAGTGATAAGATAGCTCCGGCTATATTTAGTTCTGGAATGCAGAAACTGGTGATTTGTGAGTTGTTTACTGCTTCTAACGTTTACAGCTCTTATGTAAGATCATATTATTAGCAGTAATTTTATTTTAGCATTGTGAATTGAAAAGTTTGTAAAGATTTGTATAAATCTTTCAAGATAAAAAGGTACAATAGAACAATTTATATATCATGCACAGGTACATTCTTTTAACTAATCTTAAGGGGTTGATAATTGAGTATTAATAACTTAACTAATAACTTAACTAAGTAACTAAGCTTAAGGGGTTGATAATCTATAAGCTAGGTGGACAGTATGGCTTCACAATACGAATAAAAGTATGTAAAATAAAACAAGGTATGAGGAGACAATTCTTTATTAGTCCCAAAAAAGCCAAAACATCCCTGTCAATACAACTGCTTTGATGTTTTTCAAGAAGAACGTTCATGGAAACACTAATTGTCTACTGATAAGCAGGTAAAACAGCAACCAAGTTGCAGGAGGAATGCCAACACAGATATAATTTATCTGGTAAAATAAAAACATGTAAAAATGTTGCAAAATCTGAACACTTGAAATTTTAATTACAGCACTCTAACCAACAATCAAAATTCTAGGAGGGTGGTATCATGAAGGGCAACCAGGGTAAATCATTAATTCAGTCCATGATCCACTGGGGCAATCCCTAACATGAGTGGCCTTAGGGGTTCACACACAGTTACTGCTGAAAAAAATAAAATATTTTAGAAATTTTATATTTTATTGTAACAGAATAACTTTTAACATTTTTATAAACGCTGTAGCATAAACATTTAGTATCAATGAATGTTTATATATATTTAATATTTTATGTAAGCATAAGCCAGTGTCTTTTAAAACCAAATAGCCAAATCATTAACAATATGATGTATTTTACATTATAATCCATGACATTTTTACTAAATAGATTTCATGCTGCATTCATCTAAAAATGAAAGGATCTAAAACATTTTTTAGATTGAAATTACTTGATGATTGTGTAAGGATCTCCTTCACATGTGCAGTTTAGACATATATTAACATTCTTACAGCTCTTTCTATCAGTACTATCAGTAAACCTTTGATCTTTGCACTGAATGTAGTTTAGTTAGTCCCCCTCAATTTGCAGGAACAGTAATTAGTGTAAAACTGACTGACAAGGGTTTTGTTGAGCAATCAAAATTACTTCAATTGCAGTTGTGTAGACCAAATAGTAGTTTGTTTCCCCCTTTCTTATTGTCATCAGCTGTGATGTATGTCTTTATCATTTGTTTAAGGCCTGATGGTGGGTGTGGACATTGTTGGATCAGGATGATATTGCTTTTGTGGTCTTGTTCTTGGTTGATGTTTATTTTGTAAGGTCACAAAGTGTAATAGGGCTTTGAAATATCTGGGATAGTAGATGATAGTTGGGCGTATTTTCTTTTCTTACTCAAAAGCCTATATAAGTAACTTATAAAGCGCTACATGGTCTAGCTCCACAATATCTGAGTGAACTTATGAACTACTACAACCCAGCACGTTCA